>BQMJ01000075.1:0-142099 GCA_025991245.1 Galdieria partita
AATAAACCCTAATAAACCCTAATAAACCCTAATAAACCCTAATAAACCCTAATAAACCCTAATAAACCCTAATAAACCCTAATAAACCCTAAATAACCCTAATAAACCCTAATAAACCCTAAATAAACCCTAATAAACCCTAAATAAACCCTAATAAACCCTAAATAAACCCTAATAAACCCTAAATAAACCCTAAATAAACCCTAAATAAACCCAAATAACCCCTAATAACCCCTAATAAACCCTAAATAAACCCTAATAAACCCTAAATAAACCCTAATAAACCCTAAATAAACCCTAAATAAACCCTAAATAAACCCTAAATAAACCCTAATAAACCCTAAATAACCCCTAATAAACCCTAATAAACCCTAATAAACCCTAATAAACCCTAATAAACCCTAATAAACCCTAATAAACCCTAATAAACCCTAATAAACCCTAATAAACCCTAATAAACCCTAAACAACCTCTAATAAAACCTAATAGTAAACCATAAGTAGACCGTAAACCCTCAGTACAATCTGAATAAGAAGAAAAAATGCATACTCCGTTCGGCCAGACTACACATATTTTGCAATTCATTTAGCTTTTTTTTTCTTATATGCATTCGAGGACCCTCTTAATTTTATCAAGCTTTTTCTCCTTGCTTCTAATGTAATCAGCTTTGTCGCAAATTTCCTATGAGTATTTTGAAGATGACGTTGTGACTTTTTTTATTGGCTCTTTTTGGTTATGTTTGTATTTGAGTCTTCTTGCGAGATTACTGGAAATGTAAAGAAAATGTTTTCACTTTTCTTTTGATCAGTGGTTGTCCTTTTTGTTTAGGTATTTTTTTGTTGGTTTGTGTTGATTTAAAATTTTAACTGATTCGCTTAAATGCATTTTTTTTCTAGTAACTGTTACTTTGTCATTGTCTCCTTTTATTGACCAAGTTGTAAATCAAATTATTAAAGCGTTTATTACACATCGTTTTTCTTCGTTCTTAGTTATAACCCTATATCTTGTGTAAAGGATCCTCAAACTTTCTTATTATGATTGAATGTTCCTTTATTCATCCAGGTAATATTTTTCTATAGTATGTGACTTTGGATAAAGATAGTAATAAATCTTAATAAAACTTAATAAACCCTGATAAGAAAGTTCCCATTGCCCTGTACCAAAACATCCGCATTTGAAGATTTATTAGGTTTTCTGTCATCACAATGCATTAAAGAAAGAAAGTAAATTGGTTCTACCAAGTCCTTTACTTTTGCTTTTAGTCTGGTGAAAGTAATTAATTCTCAAAACTGTGTTTCTTGTTTTGCCAGCGATCAAATGACTAGCCTTGAGCTATTTCTGCGTATTTTTGTATTTGTTGTGGATCACGGGAAAACCTGGAAATTTAGGGAAAATTTTGAGATGCTATTTTTTTGAGGCCTTTTTGAGTTTAGGTATTCCCTACCAAGACCTAATAGTAAACCATAACTAGACCGCATAGTAAAACCTCAGTAAAACCTGAATAAGAAAGAAAAATGCATACTCTTCTTTGCCAGGCTACACATATTTTACGATTCACTTTTCTATTGAATGCATCAGAGAAGAAAGTCCTTTAATTCTATCAATCGTTTTATATTTACTTCTAGTATAATTAATTTATGTAGCAAAATTTTATAAGATTTTTTTGAATGGCCATATGACTTTTGTTGTGTGCTTCGTTTTGTTTATGCATTGGAGTTTTACTGCGTGAACACTTGAATCCCTATAGAAAATGTTTCCATTTTCTCTTTAATTAGTGATCTTCCTTTTTTGTTTAGCCGTTTTCCTGCTGTGTTTTGTGGATTTAAAATTTTAAGCGGTTTTCTTCAAGGAAAATTTTTTTGGTTCATTTTAGCCTTATTACCTTCCTTTATTATTGACAAAATTTACAGCAATTTATTGAATCTTTTATTACCGATTTTTTTTCTTTTTTTTTATTGAAGCCGTATTCATCCAATGTTGAACCTTTTTGATTTTCTATATTGGTTGGATGTTCTTTTAGTCATCCCATTAATATCTTTCAAGGTTATCTGTTTCTTGATAAGAAAAGTTATATAACTTAGTAAGCCTGATAAGTAAAATTCCCATTGCCCTGTACTAGACCATTCGTATTTGAACATTTATCCAGGTCTTGGTCATCTCAATGCATTGGGAAAGAAAGCGAATTTTTTCTATCAAGACCTTTACTTCCGCTTTAAGTTTCGTAAAAATAATGAATTCTCAAACTGTGCTACTTGTTTTGCCAGCAATCAGATGACTTGCCTTGTGTACTATTGCTGCGTATGTTTGTATCTGTTGGTTACTACGGGTATTTAGGTGAAATTTTAGGATGCTATTTTTAATTCAAAGCCCTTTCTAGTTAGGGAATTTCTCTGTTGCTTCGCAGTAATTCGAAATTGTGAGCTTTTTCGAAATCGTGAGCATTTTTCTTCAATGGTTCCTTTTTCTTGTTGCTAGCATTATTACCTTCGTTCTTAATTGAACGAGTGGTACAGTAAATAAATATTCTTTTTTTCACATTGTGATACTTCGCTTTAACTGTTATTTTTGCCGAATGTATTTAGTAAAAAGTCCTTTTGGTTTCTGGTAATGGATGGATTTACCTTCATTGACCCTGTTAATACCTTCCTATAGTATTTGAACTTTTATGTAAATATGCATATTTAACTAGAAACTATACTCTAATCATGCCTAATAAAGCAGAAACAAAGAAAAAATGCTTATTGCTTTTAGTCAGGACATACCTAGTTTTTCAATTCGTTGCACTCTAGTAGTCTCAAAGTAGGAGTGGGTGGAGTAAATTGCTTATGTCTGTTTTCTTATTTATGTTTTTTGACAAAGAAAGTTATGTAGCGTTTCATTTTTTATGCTCGTTGTGCTACTGACCTAGCCTTTTTTCCTTTCAGTTAAACTTTGTTCAAGCTTTTTTTGGATTGGAAACTAGACTTAGTTGTTACATTCTTTGTTTAGTTCAAATTTTTTTTGGAGTTCACAAATCTTTGCTTCTTTTGTATTGTTCCGAGAATTTAAGTGTTTCGTTTAAATGGTACCCTTCTGGTGTCATAAGTGTAAGGCGCGAGCAATGTACGTGAACAAGTCGTTGCAACAGTTGAGCAATCTGACACTACTAACATTTTCATTTCTTTGTTTTTTACTGCTTTCATTGTTGTTTTCAAGGATTGTCCCTCCTTTGTACTAGTTTTCCTCCAATGTGAAAAATAATATTTTTTCTTCTGTATTTCAATGTGGTATAGTTACTAAATTCACTTTCATCAAAAGTATTCTATTTTTTTCTCTGTGAGCAGTTTGCTGTAACTTTTTTACTTCGTTTCACACGGCCGACAAATATCTGCAGGACGAGAACAGGTTCAAGGTACTGATGATGTAAGAAACATGTAGTATATGGAAATTCTTCAATGTATTCTCAAGTTTCTATTTCTCAAAATTCTTATTATACTATGGCTTTCTTATAAAATTGGTATTTGTATTGTTTTTTTTTGATAAACTTTAGAAACAAGTGTAGCCCTTACATTGCAAAGATTGCCTATTCCCCTTTGATGTATTGCATACACTTCTCTTCAATACCTTTCCATGATGCCAATGTAATAGAACTGAAACTGAACTGCTGTAATCTTTTTCTTCTTTCTTTTAATATTGTCATAAATTTTATAAATTCTTGAACTTTTTTATGCATTAATGACACAGTAATGTTTCTCATAAATTTCTCTTTTCATATAGGTTTGTATGGGTACTACTTAGTAACGATATTGATATTTCCTTATTGATGTTTCTTATTAAGATCGTTGCTATCTTCAGTGCATACATAATAATGAGAGTTCAATTTGGATAGTTTCGAAACTTCTGTTTCTATCGTTTCACCAAGACCTTTATGGTTGAACCTTACCCTATGAAAGTAGTCTTGAAAAATCTGTCTTAGATAGCAAAGTTTTAAGTAGTGTTCTTTGGTCACTTTATTGTATTCTACGTTGCAGTGTTATTGAAAATGTAAACAATTGGTAGGTAGTTTTTACTTTCTGACGGCCTAAAGGTACTGCTTGTTTCATTCTGTAAGTACCCTTAACTTGAAATATAGTGTCGCTATACATATTTAGCAAAAAGTATACAATGCTTATGGTATTCTTGGATTTTCAAAGGCAAACCATTGTGTTTTGGTAAACTTTTCGAGACGCCTTTTATCTATTCTCAACAATGCCAGACTGAGAATCAATTTGTTGATTTTTCAGTGTGAATATTACTATGCCCTAGATTCTTGCTCAATTGTCGTTTTCTAAGAATGATTGAATTAGGAGATTCAATCGTCGTATAGACTCTTAGTTTACAATTTAAAAAATTCAGCCTTTTGCTCCTTTTTCTTCTACTCTACTGTCTGTTTTACTTTTGTGTTTTATGTCTTATAACCCTTGAATGTGTAATGAAGCATTTTTAGGTTCTATTTCACCTATGTACTAAAATGTTCGAGGTGAGAATACATTGATTATTTTTATATACAGATTTGTTCTACTTTTCTTTTTACTAAATTTTGCATTATCACCTACTATTTACCCCTGTGAACAACTAGGAATATTGATGCCATAAAGGACAGATAATGTATTGAAATTCTTCAATTTTTTCACTTGGGCCAACCTCCCTAAATTCTTTCTTTTTCTATAGACTCTATTCGAGGCGATATTTTTATCGCTCTTCTAATGAGCCCTAGATAATTTTAGAAAAACAGTTAAACTGTTTTTTTATATGAAAAGACACGACTTGCTATTTTTTTCTAAAAAGCATGCGTTTTTCTCAATTCACTAGGTAGTCGTAAAAGAATCTAATAGAGTATAAAATTAAGTGGTGTAGATTCGGTTAAATTCTTTTGAAATTGTGTCAACATTCTTGAATTTTTTTTTATTTTGCTAATTTATCTCGAGTGACAAAGTAATTCTTCCTTTGAAATCTTTTGGGAATCATCCCCACAGTTGTATTTGTATTGCATGTAAGCGATATCCAATTGTTCCATTTGTTTCACTTTTATTGAAGTTTTTAATTTTTTGGGGGAACTGAGCAATTTGGTTGTGAATTTGACGTGTTGCGAAATCTAAATCTGATAATTTTTATAGCTAAATTATTGCATGGCTTGTTTTACTATAGTCGTTTTTGATATTGAAAGGCGACAGTTATTCGAAAAGCAGTATCTTGCAACTGTTGGTTTCTACTATGTAGTATCTTGTATCAGACACCTTTTTGGTAAAAAGAATTTTTTTGCTTTCTTATGGTGACTGGATCCATTTTGTTCTATTTTATGTTGATCGACGTTATATTATACACGAATTATACTGTTGATATATATAATGAAGACAAAGCAAGCCACACTCTTCTCATAAAAAGGCCTCAAATGAATTGAACCGTTAGCAATCTAGCCACAAAAGTTCAACGTTTGTCTGTAGCATCTTAGATATTATATGCTTTATGTCAGTTTGACTATGCTTTGAATGACAGCTTGAAGAGAAGCATATCTCTCAAGAGCACTTTTCCTCCATGAATTTGTTACATTTTCTTTCTTGTTCTTTGAAATCATCCTGTCGTTTTTGTTTCTCTCCTTCTTAAATATATAAAATTTCTTTCAAGTATTTCAATTTGAAAAAAGTACTGAATTGTTTCCGACTGAGAACATGGAAGGTTTTTCTTTGAACATGCATTTTGGACACTTCTTCTTACTATGTTTTGCATTGTCGACTGATGTCCACCCCCTGAGAACAATCAGTGGTACTAATTTAACGAAGAGCAGGTAGTACAAGGGAATTCTTCTACTGTTTCGATAGTGTATTTTTCTCTATAGATTAGTTTTTAAATCGCCATTTTTATCGTTCTTCTTTTAAACTTTTAGTATATCCAAGAAAATCAGTTACCGAGTCTTAGTAAACCAAAAATTTTTTAGTGTAAACTGCAGTATCTCGTGCGCTTCCACTCCATTACGTTCTCGTGAAGCCAATGCTATGAAGAAAAAATGAAATGATTCAAATGTTGATTTACCTTGTTGGTTTCATATTTAATAGTTTTGATGTTTTGTCTTGTTTGTTGATGCATTTGTGACAATTCAATTTCGCCTATATAATCTTTATCCCTAACAAAACCTCTACAATTGTACTGCAATTGATAGATCATGAATTTTCTTCAACACTTGCTTTGGGGAAACGTTTTCATTCTTTGGAGCTAAAATAATTCATTATTTATTTGAAATATTGCTAAACTAAATCGGCTCCGTTTTCTGCATCCGTATTACTACTATAGATCTACCCTATCAGAGTCTTTCTCAATCCACTGATAGTGGCTTGAAAAGTACAACTTTGTCTCGTCTTATGCTTTCTTATGATGTCGCGTTTATCATTTAACAATTTGACAAATCAGTTTTTTACTTTCTTACGTTACATGTTTACTGCTTATTTTATTCTGTGAGTATCTTCTTATACTATACTTCGACTTTGGTGGTGGTATACATATAGAAACAAAAGTAACGCATGCCATACATATGCCATAAAAATGACTTCAACTGAAAGAAATAGTAAACAATGACGACGTAGATATTCCATCATGTCTACTATCCTTCCTCTTTCTATTTGTTTTATGTCTAGCTAGTCTATACTTTGAGCGGTGGCTATTCGAAGAATGTATGACTGCGTAGCATTTTTCGGCATTGGTCTTGCTGCACTTTTATTCTTTTTCTCCACGTAAAACTTGTTCTTCTTTGTTTTCTTAACTTGAAATACCCTTTTAGTTTTAGTATGCATTTCATGAAATTTTGGATTCTTCCTAGCTCTTTTCTCTTAAATTTTCTATTTAAAACTCTTTGTTTGTGATTTTCTCTTTTCGAAATTCTTCCTCTTCCATTTCTACCATAAGAAACTTTAATAGTTTTTGCTTTTTATACTTGCCTAGCATTGAAATAGATACTTCGTTAATAGAAATCGAAAGATTGCCCTCTACAGAGGTACATATTCATTTCTATGTTTTAATAGGGGGAGCAAGAGCAAGATTGAGACTGGACGCCGGTGTTATTGACACACCTTGGAATACTGTGATATTGGCGACGTTGCAGGAGAAGCTCAACTTGCACTGTTCTGGTGTACTTGCAACCTCGCTCAAGAATTTTGTACTATATCAAGTATGGGAAGGTGCACTATGGAAGATTTTGAAGTAATCGTCGGTGTTTCCTTAACTTTTCATGAAGAAAATGGACTATGAAAGAAGAGTTTACTAAGTTCTATTTTTTATTGCTTCATTGCTGTTGATTTCTACTACTAATTATTTTTATATTTACAAATAAATAGCACTCTAGCCATTTTTTAGACAGTTGGAGCTTACTCTTGTCTAATCGTGAAAAAGTTCATACGAAACAAGAAAACACAAATTAGTATATACAAACCAATTTCTACAACTTTTTTTCCACAAATATCTGCTTTAAAAAAATTTCGAAAAATTTTTGAATTTCGTTGAGAATTGGCTACGTAGAACAAAACACAGCCCATGACAGCCAAAAGCCAATAGAGGAAAGTGAGGGGAAGTGAATCAATGGACCCTCATGTGAGCTCAAATAACTTCTTACTGGATTTCCCAACGACCCAGCTTGGATCCTAATTCAGCCTAGTAAAATCTACAATGCAACAATTTTTTCATTTGCAGCACAATCTACTAAGGTTCTATATGTTATTTGCTACAATTATTTTCACAGATATCACTTTCTAATATAGTCTCTTGTAAAGAATAGAGGTTTCATTGTAAAATTGCATTTTTTCTTGTTGCGTGTAAATAGTTTTTGAATATGTAGTTTTCGGGTACTATATCAGTTGTTTTTCTGTTAATTTTTTTTCTCTTTCACATCATAGTGTAATTGGAAATCCTTTCAGCATTGTGCATTGTAGACAACTTTATAGTTTTAATGTATTTTATTCCGAATTTTTTGGAATGGTCCGTTTTTGTATGTTTTCCTAGTTGTTTTAATTCGCCACTGGGTTACATAAAAATTCGTAGACTTTTTCTTCCTCTAGACTTCCTGTAATTTAGCAATTTGATTTTGTTTGTCCTTGTTTTGGCTGAGTAGTTTGCTTTTGAACTGATGTTGTCGTTACCAGAAATTTTTGGTTTTCCTTTTCTCCTTTCAAATGAATTTTCTATGGGAAACTCTCACAAGTACATGTTGTCTTCAATAAGTTTCCGTGACACATGTTTTCAACACAATGAAGGCTTCTCATGTCACTTGTCTTGCATCTCTATTTATTGTTTTGATTGATACTGGGTTGCTTGAAACTTTTCTTTTGAACTCTGGTCTCACAAGCAGCCTTTTGTAGTTGTTCTTCATAAACTATGTTTTTCTTATGGAGCGATATGAGAATTTACTTTTTTGGTCGTTGGGTGATAGCTATACTGCATTGGACACTGCTCTGTCAACCATGAATAGTTCCGATTGATTGATTAGTAAAGCTTGGATGGTCAATTCTAGTCTTTATCATGTTTTAAGAATTGGTGTCGATTCTTTGGAGCCTCTCTGTTGACACTTTTGTGATTGATAGTGGCTAACGTTGCGTTTGTCTCCTCTCCTGGATTGGATTAAAATATATGCAAATTGCCAAAATTCAATTTCTTTGCTATTTATCAATAGTACTATCCTTTTACAATGAGTACTTTGTTGTATGCATATTACAGTTGATGTTTGTCTTATTTTGTTGGCTAAACGTCTTTCTTGCTTCCGTATAAATGATGAGGCAATTTGTCAATTACGGAAAGTAGTGTCATGTGTATTTTTTTATTATCAATTGAATAGAGCAATACATTGCCATTCAGACATTTACATTATGACAAACCAATTGTTGAGTAGATTTCTTCTTGTATACGTGACTAATCACGAAATTCAGCGTATATTTATTCATTGACTCTAGATTTCTACGTGAGTAAAATTTTAGCAATGGCTTCCACCAGTATGAGGATCGATCGTTCAAGTAAAAAAGGTTATCAAAAATAAAATATTCATTTCTCGCTCCATTTCGCTTGATAGCCTAGGAAGATCCTGGAATATCTTGTGCATATATAGGAATGTTGCTCAGTAGAAAAAAATTCAATCTGCCAAAAGAATCGCTGTTTAAAATGCAGACCGCTGACAATGACTTTATGAATTCGTCTCTGTGTTGTCAGTTTGTATACTTTGTGCTTCTCAGCCTTACTGATTACAACTGATAGTAGTTGTGTCTTATATAGCTGATTGCGCTTCCCTACAAGAAAGACAGGGCTATTGAACTGCCAACAAGGATACTATTCAAACAGTATCCTTTCTAAAACAGTGTCGTTTTCTCCCAAATCTTGAGTTTGAACATATGTAACGTGTGGTCTTGGGCACATCTGCATCCTTCAATGACCATGTCAAACAAGGTTAACAAGCAACGACGTAAAGATGCTTCAAAGTGGATGTACAAACTCTGTTCACGTCCGCTTTCGAAACGGCAACTCACAGTTGAACTGCGCAGTTGAGTTGCCACGAGACAACCTCCCCTCTCCATTTGGACAATAGATTTTCAACAGACAAAAACTGACAATGACAAGAATCGTTTTTGTGAAGAACCAAAGAGAATCAACTCAGAATATACTCCGAATGTTACAAAAGATCTTGGTAATTATTCCACAAGAGAGAGTCCTCCTCTGTTGTTCACAGGACAACAATTAGTAGTACAATTCAACTGGAAAAACCAAGTTACATTGGAAGACTAGAGTGGGACAAGGATTCAAGGTCAAATCCAAATATCAACAGTCAAACACTGACAATTCTGGAAAAACTAAGAGCACTTGAATAGTAGAGAAACCAATTGAGTTGTCAAGTGTTACTTTCAATCTTGTCTGCTCTAGTAAAGCAGTCATATAGTGAAAGAATAGAGGAAAAGCAACAACTGAATGAGATATCTTCAAAATATACTTCCAAATTACTTGCACAAGAAGTGAACCAAGCTAAAGTTGAAATTTAGCTATGTTCCACTTGTCGCACTATCTTGTTCCCTTGACACCCTAAAGAAAAGTTTCCTAATGTTTACGAGAACAATCAAACTGTTTACATTCACTACAAATGTATGACGACACCACATCGAACAAAACAACAGAAATCGAGTAGTGAATGACATTTACAGTGTGAAGTATTGTTGCATTGTGAATAAGGAGTATTTTTGGGAGAATGAATTGCAATCCAATTTTCTAAGAAATAGATTTAGAAGAACTTTTCCTTTCTTCCTGTTTTTATAGTATATATACTCTTTCCATTCAAGAGCTTACGAAGAAAAGGAACCTTCAAACTGAAGCTACCATTTTGATGAATGGGGTAGAAGTTAAAATGGTCAGTATATAACAAAAAACTAGGCAACGCTTTTTCTTCAAATTTACATTTCAATATGAAATATGTTCCATCATTGTTTGAGAATATAAATAAGAAAGAAGTTCGTTCTATAGAAATAGCTGTGAAGAAGAAAAGCTATTTTCATTTTCTCTCGGAAAATTCGCGTTGCATTTTTCTGACTCGATTTCAACACCTCGTCGACTATGTCGAGTGTTTTCCAACGAGAAGATATGTATGAAACTGTTGTAGTAGATAGAGAGCAAGACGTGGTTTTAACAACTGGACAGTTGTACGGGTTGCAGGTTCGCCGGGAAGTCGATCGTTCTTTTAAACCAGTTATTCCTTTCGCCCCACATCTCTTTGGAAGTGGAAAGACACGTTTCGTAAAAAGTTATTTAGAACTCGTGAAGAGCATGGGTGAAAGAGCACTAATAGGACCTGAGAACATAAGTGATTGTGAAAAAGACCGCAGGAGATCCTTTTTGGACAAGTTACATGAAGCCGTTTTACTTTATGTGGATATGAGACACCTAGAACCCACTGACCCGAAAGAAAAAAGTCTAAAGTGGGCTGTTCATTATTTGTTGTTCAAGTCTGCCTGTCTGAAATCGGGTCAAGGACAACCAGATCCTGACGAGTTTTTCAAAGTTTTTAAACTTAGGACTGATGTGCTATTCAAAAAAATACGTGAAGTGTTAAACATGCGTACTGATCAGTTTCTTCTTGTTGTCTTTGATGAAGTTGGTGTGTTGGATACAAGAGGACAATATTTTGATCTAGAAGTGAATGACGGTAGAGTTTTTCCATACAACGACTTTTTTGGTATTATTCGGGGACTCTGTAAAGAAGACAATGTATTCTTTATTGTTGTTGGAAAAAGTGAAGGCTTATATATACGTAATTACGCAATTTCAGTATCCAGGGTTGAGTTGACGTTTATTCCCCTCTCACCACTTGAAAAGCATAGCATCATTGAACATTTGGAGAAAAGTTCTTCTTTTATGTTTACTGGGAGTCCTAAAGTTTCACAAATCCTTTGTCATCAACACTTTTCAACCAATGAACTTGCAGAATTGTTACTAGAACTTACTGGTGGTGTTCCTGGTTTACTTGTGAAAGCAATCAACTACCTTTTGCATTGTAAATTATCAGAAGACCACTTGTTATTATCTAAAGAAAGCTTTTGGATGATAATGAATGATTCCATAGCAACAAATTATTGTGTTGATCCATTGCTGCCTCGTTTGAGTAGTCTTAGCGAGACGCGTCATCGTTTGTTAAAAATGCTTACTTTGTTGGCATTATATCATATTCGGTTTGAGTTGGATGAGCTTGTGCATCTTAGCTCTACTTTTGATGTATTTCTGTTTGATCTAGTAACAGATATGTGCTTTTATCGTCGGTTGATTGTAGATGAAAACCATCAAGAACGCTATGAAGTGTTGATTCCCAAGTTACTGATTGGATATATTGAGCAAAGTGTAAAGAATGATAGATTGGAATGGTTACTATTACAAACCCTCAAGTCACAGCCTGTGGAATTCTTTTATGAATCAAAATGTCGAGTTTTCGAAGGTCTTGTTGCCACAATGTTTTATTTACATTTTTGTTATCACCCAACAGACAGTTTGATGTTTTCTACTCTTGGTCAGTTGTCTTCTGTTTGGGATGAGATGAATGTAAAGTTTTCCTCTGAATCTACTGCTTACTATATGAAATCTATACATTATACTAGATCTACAGCAGACATAGAGAGAACGACATTCGGTATCGATGACTGGAAAGAAATTGTTAAAGAAATGTTAGAATTCGAAAAGATATATATTCCATTTGAGCCAACATCTCATAGTCCAGATATATTATTCAAGTTGCATGGAAGAACGAGCGGACAGAATTTGATTGTGGGTATTGCCTGTAAAGGACGATGGAGTTTTAATGGTATTAGATGGAATGAAATAGTGGATGAAGCTTGCAAGTTTTTGCAACCAGTTCATGATCAAGTCGTGACTGTTCATCCTACATTGCATTGCATGTTGGTCATCATGAGTACTAAGCTATCGACTAGTGTAGCAACTGACTTGAATCATTCTAGTCATTGTTATTCCTTTGGTGATAGAGTAGCAGGAGATTTCAGGATTCCTCTTAATTGTGAATTGATCATTCTTTCTGAATCCGATGTAGAAAACTTTATTGGTAAAGATATTTTGTCGAGTTTAAGGAGTGCTTTCAAGTCTACGGATAATCCACATTCGAGAAGTATTGGAATTTCAACAGTGCAAGAAATGGTTTTATCTCTTTCCAAATATATTTAGAAATAGCATCTTATTCCTGTTTGGATCCATGTTGGTTTGTTCATTTGAGAAGTATTCGAAAAGTTCAATTGGTTTGTAAAGAAAGTCAATTTTCCTAATTTTCCATTATTTTTGTACTACTTTATCGTACTTTGTCGAATAATTCTGAAACGAGTTTAGTAGAGCAACTGTACAATTTCATTGTTGTTTACTTATGAACTCGTTGTGTACTGTTACAAATTCAATGTCTTTGTGGTTCATGAGAAAGAACGAAGCTCTCTTTGTTTTTCTGTTTACCATTTCATAAAATGTCTTCAAGATTAGATTCAACTATATCTCACTTTCAAGATGTTCTTCATGGTTTTATGAGTCCAATCAAGGAAAACTCGGAAAGTGACAACAAGTTAATTCTAGAACTATCAACTAGATTTTCTTGTTCGTTACATGAGCTGGACACCAGTAAAACTGAGTTTCAAAAGTTAATACAATATGGTCGCTGGTTTTATATTTCCTGGTAACATCAAGTCAACAGTATTCCAACAAGACAACGGTATTCCTCTAGTAATACTGGAGTAGACAATCAGTTCATTTTAAAAATATACACTTGAAGACTCAGTGAAAAACCAAAAAGACATGCAAGCAATTATACAACTTGTAAACTTTTGACACTGTTCAGCAGCAATCATCATCCAAGTATGGAATACAATGAGTACATTTTAAAAAAAGTTTTCAAACATATTTAGTTTACAGTTTGTCATAAAAACAACCGAATGAGTGATTGAATGTAAGAATTCAAACTTTATTGCCAACTCAAGAAACTGTGACGTACTCTTTGAACTAGACCGAGACCAAAGTTTTTCAAAACAGGTCGATCACTTGTAGAGAATGCTCTTTCTAGTCCATTCAATATTTCTCTGTCAATGAGCATTTCTACATCGCTTTCACAAAGAATAACAAGTTCACAATTAGGAGGAATTTCAAAAGAATTCCCTCCAATACGCATTCCACTCGTATAACATCGACTCTGATTACCCAACTCGTTTGCAACATTGAGTGCTAACTTTGTACTAACTATAATAAGCATACAATGATAAAATTCCAATGCTTGGGATAAAACTTGATCGTAAACAGGTTTAAGAAATTTCTTAGCTTCTTCAATAACATCTGACCAGCCGATTCCTTCCGATTTCCAACGACCTTTACAAGCTACTCCCACCATAAGAAATTTGAATTTAACGGGAGATTGTAACTTGAACATGATATCAGGACTATAAGAATTCGCTTCCTTTGGAATATAGACTTTGTCAAAACCAAGTGCTCCGTGAATAATCTCGTTCCATTCATTACTTGCATAAGTTTTCCGTTCCTTGCTTGATTCACTCCTTGCTTCACCACGACTAACCGACATCATGTAATGAAGAGGTGAAGGTCCATTGATAGGAAGTTTCATATCTTTCCATATGGCAGATAATCTACCCAACGACTCCCTAAACTCATTTCGTACTTTGGACGAAAGTATCCAAACAAGTCGCATAGCAACAATTCCTTCAAATACTCGACATTTGGAAGCAAAGAAACAATCAACTGGCTCTATATTAAGTGACCCTAAAAGTATCCTTTCTAACAAGGACAGAGATGTTAGCTCCTCAAAGATTCCAATAAATACTTTTGGAAGCAGCACTTGGAAAGTATTCATATCAATAGGATGTCGATAGAGTCCCATTTCAGTAACAGCATCAAATAAATAAGACCCCGAATTCAATCTGTCGTTTACGTTGAAAGGTATACGATATAGTGCCATCATTAGTAGCATATCAAGCAAACTTCTTGTATCCTCATCCAAAGTTGATATACGTGTTACAAACGGCTCAGAGCAAACTGTTCTAAAACCATCCTCCTTCATACACGATAGACATTCATCTTTCAACGTAAAAGGCTGTCCTCTTGTTTGTACATAATTCAAAAGCATATTCACTGCACGAGTAAGCAAACCAGGAACTCCACCTGTATACTCCAATAGAGCCTCTGCCAATTCATTTACTGAAAAAGAAGAACTACATAGAATATCACAAACTCGATAATGAACCTGTTCTTCGAGATGACTTTTTTCAAGGAATTCAACGATACTAGACGAGTTTAACGGTGATAACGAAATAAAATGTAATAACACCTTTGATACTGAAGCTGTATAATTCTTAATACTTAAACCCTTGCTTTTCCCAACAACAATAAAGAATACATTGTCTTGTTTACAGAGTCCCCGAACAATACCAAAAAAGTCGTTGTATGGACGAACTCTACCCTCGTCATTCACTTCTAGATCAAAATATTGTCCTCTTGTATCCAACACACCAACTTCATCAAAAGCAACAAGAAGAAACTGATCAGTGCGCATGTTTAACACTTCACGGATTCTCTTAACTAATACGGTAGTCCTAAGTTGCAGGACGTTGTAACACTCCACAGGACTCGGTTCTTCTTCAAACCCCGACTGCAGACAGGCAGACTTGAACAACAAATAATGAACAGCCCACTCCAGACTTTTTTCTTTCGGGTCAGTGGGTTTGAGCTCTGTCATATCCACATAAAGTAAAACGGCTTCACGTAACTTGTCCAAAAACTCTTTCCTGGAAGGGTCTGAAGCAAAAGACGACAGGGAAGTTTCACGAAACCTCTGCACCAACTCCAAATAGCTTCGGCAAAACGTCGTTTTGCCGGAGCCAAATAAGTGGGGCGCAAATGGGACGGACAACCTGTAATTGAGGTCAGTTGTCTCAGCCCTCAGCTGTCTTCGTTTTTTATGAAGCTGAAACAGGTTTCTTGTCACAAACAACACGTCACTTTCGCGGTCTACCACAATAGGCTTGAACGTGTCGTCGGTAACCCACTTTTCACCTGAAGACGTCATCGCCGCCCCAAAATAAAATTTGTAAAAGAATGAGCAGTGAATTCGTTTGTGTTGTGCTCATTGGGTTGCTTTCGTTTGTTAGCACAAAAAGTATTCAGAATAGACTCAAATAGAACATTAGATTGTCTTTTATGGAGGATAATCGTTACAAAACATTTTCTGTGTTTGGGCATGGATAGCAATATTGAAAGATTGAAAGGCATTCATACTAGAAGGATCAAATATTCCCTTGTCAACTGAAAGTCCGCAAGTTGCAAGATTCGAATGCTTTATACTCATCTTGTGTTTGCGACATCAAAGGTTTTTCAAGTGTGGAATAACCAACTTTGCCTTACGCATTCCGAATTCGTGGAAGTGGAAAGCACGATTGGCCAACACCTCCAAACGTTAGCAACTTTTGAAAATGGGTTGGCCTGTCTGAGATTGGAATAGGAGAGAAAATAGGAAAATTTCTCTAGATGCTCTACGAAACGAGACTTTATATATAGTGTTCAATGCTCTCCAAGTTCCTCACGGGATTCGCTGTCAGACTACACTTTTAGAATGGATGGGCAATGAAGCACTTGACAAATTTCCAATCGGCCCTGATTTCCTCAAGTTTTTACTTTGATTGTCCAGAAGAATGGCTTCAAATGGATTAAAAGTCCTAAAGAAACTTTATTTGTATTTGTTTATTGACGAAATTTAGAACATGAAAACTGAGAAAGTTTTCGATGTTTCGAGATTAGATAAAGCCTGACAAAGTCATTAGAATGTTTAATGTTTATCGTTTCTTTTTACAAGTTTTATTGAGCTTTTTAGCTGTGTCTTTTGCACTTTTTATTTCCGCGGGGAGGTCGGACTCGGCAACTAGTAGACAAGAAGATGCTATGCCTTCTCGAATAATATTCAATGTTCTTCATTTGGATCCTTGTTCAGAAGAAACTGTAAACTATTTGATACCAAATATGGAGAACAATAACTAGTCAGTTTTAAAAGTACCTTTCCTAGTCATTGTAAAGGGCATCGATGGTTCTTCAAACAATTGTATGATTGTGCAGTTGTATTCGTTAGTATATTATTGATTGATAGATGTGAAAGTTGGAATGGTTTTTGTTATCTTTCAGAGGATGCAATAAAATGGAAAATGGAGAAAATGATTCCAAATTGTTCTCTGACAATAACTTTCTCTCTCTGGTATGATAACGAAATCAAGGATTTCTGTTTCTTCTATGCTTTTTGTCATTATTTTAGAATTTTGTATTCCAATGAGAGAGACTTTGATACTTTTGAGTCATTCTAAATAATGCTTTGGGCATTGCGAAACATTTTGGCATTTGTTATCTGAACTGTTCGAGCAATGAACAAGGCAAAGACGCACAAACAGTTCTTAGCCAAGCTGGAGAAACATTGTTCAAGTTGGTCTGTCGAAAGACTGTTTTGAAGGACATCAAAAGTTACTATCGAAAATTCACCCCTATTCGTTTTATTTGAATTTCGTTTTCGTCGACAAGTGGTAGTTTCAAATGTGCGACTATATTTACTCTTTATGTTCGATGGTGTTTCTGTTCCAAACTAGGAGAATTGGGTATATTTCGACATAATTTTATAGAAGACTATCAATAGAATCTAGTAAAAAGTTAGCAGCTTCAAGATGGATCCTATTCTCAAGTATGTTTCAGCATTTGCTTCGACAGTGATTGGAACCAATAGTTGTAGCGAAGAAACTCTTCACACTTGGAAAACACTTTTTGAAAAGTGTTTATCAAAAGATGGAATATTTGGTTTCATTCGACAGACTTGATGTTCTTATTCGAGTAACAGATATGAAAGACAATTCTTTCCTTGTTATTCAAGGTGAATCTTCTTCAGAGCAAACGCCTATGGAGACTGAAACCACTGAAGACAGAGTATATTTGATAGGTATTACATTGAAATGTTTTCAGTTGTCAAGTTCTGGTGTTGGACGTTCAATGATTAAGTCAGAAGTTGCTAAATTTTTACATCCAGTGGCGTCACAGCTTGAATGGGAACAGAACAATTGAACAGCCATTCTGTTGATTGTAAGCAACAAGTATACTGAAGAAGTTTCCGGACAATTTAGTGATTATCAGAATTGGATATTGAATAGTGGAGTTTATTATGAAGACAATAATAATAATATTGTTTACAGTTCTATCAACTCTGAGAGACAACCACAGAATATACGAAAAGAGTGGTTGAGGATACCTCCTCATTGTCAAGTTGTAGCTTGTTCAAATACATCTTTGCGAACTTTTTTAGGTTGCAAGGCTAGAAGAGATCTTGAAAGAGTGTTTGCAGACAATCCTGGATGGTTGGAACAACTGGAACCACTTTCTGATTCTTTGAGAAATTCCTTTGTAGATTTATGAAGACGTATTCCATTTGACATTTGAAGAATCTGAAAGAAACAGTGGAATGATGGAAAAAAGGAATATTCGTCCAAGTATGGATATGCAAGTGGAAGATACGCGAGGAGAATCCACTATTTCTTCTCTTAGCTCACTACAGCAAGTTTCTTTTAATGCTGGAAGAGAGCAAACACCAATGGCAGCTGTGAATATTGGACATAGTATGTATGCGCCAACACAATCCTTTGTAGACTTTGAAAAAGTTCTTAATCGAAAATGCATTGATTCCTGAAGAGTATGCTGTCGATATGCGACTCTGTTGCATAGTGTTGTTGGAAATAATCGAAGCAAGGTTGATGAAAAATGACTGAGAATCATTCGAGTACACGAAGATCATCTCTTCTATATACTAGCAGCATTACGAGTTGATGAATTTGTGAACAACAGTCAATAACTTTGATACTCTACTTTTTGGTGAATCGAACTCTACAATTCGTCGTTCATTACTTTTAAGCCAATGTTGAGTCATCTTGAAATATTATCGTTTTAAATTTGCATCATTGAAACACTAGTAAAATTGTCGTTCTTTCCTTCTATAAAAAAAATAATCTATAGAAACACTGTAAAGAACAAACAGTCAGCAAATGTACAGTAGGCAGTATACTCTCCTTTGCAGACGACAATGAAATTATAACATTACGTACAAATAGTGCACTTTCACAGAAGACCCATGACTCCTCGACATGTATTATCGTAGAAAATTTGAGACTGTAAAAAATGAAATACTTGAAACCAGTGTCTTTTCTCACACGAAAAGAAATACATGGGAGTCACTTGTTTGTCATCAGAGGTGGTCAGTGTTTAGCCATTCTAAGAGTTGGACATTCATTCCTGTTGCCAAGGTTGACAAGGGTGGATACGTAAGCAATCAGCTAACAAAAGAGATGAATCCTTGTCATTTGCAAAAATGTTCATTAAAACTTGAACAACGAATGCTTTATTTGATGCAATGACTATCCTATGAATTTCCACTAGTGCATTGAAAATGATCCAATATAAGCTACGTTACAGCACTTTGCAATACTCAGTTTGAAATTATTTCATACATTTGTTGGATGGTTAAATAAGCTATCAGATCAAAAAATAAAACTAGAGAATATCAAACTTTAAGAAAAATATTCTAGCTAAGGCACATTGGGAAAATCACAGTTACGAAAGCAATCAATCAGGTGACCATTCAATAGATTAGCATCCACTTCCTTTAGAGAATTGTAAGGAGAAACATATACAAAATAAACTCTGTCCGAACAATCTATGCCGTTCGGATCTCTCATTACTACTCTTGAAAGTTCTGAAGCAACTTTCTTCCTTTGAGAATTTTTCATCTTTTTCGTCCATTCGTCCAACTTGTAATTCAACTTGATCACTTTGAAGACCCGACTTTAACAAGAATGGCATTGATAAGTTGTGAAATACGACACTCGCTTCCCTCAAAATCATGTTCAATAACTGTAATTATGATCTGAAAAAGAAGATATCGATGATTGAAAAAACCAAATCGACCATTCTTCACGAGGCAAGTATTTGTAATAGATAAAATCCCATCGATTATAACCACAAGTCATTTTTCATCCAATCAATCATAGGGCCAAAGTAGCATCGAAATATCGAAGATCGCCTGAATGGAGCGAAAATGAATATTTCAGTTGATATCCTGGACACCATTCTTCTAGAGTAGACTTTGATAAAGAACAAAGAATAAAAAAAGTAGCTTTTCATATATGCTTCCCTTCAATGCTCTTATCCTTTTGCGATATTGATCTTTCACATTTCCGAATTGACTCTCAATATATTTTAGCCAAGACTTCAATACGAATTCTCTTGCTGGAAGGCTGTCAAAATTCGAAACAATTCGAAAGAAATGTTCACAAGGACATCGCAATCTCAATTGCTAGTTCATCCATTCCTATTGTTTTTTAACTTTTAGTCAGTACTTACTTTCAATGACGTTGTGCGCTGTGCATCGAATCTCTCTCTAGTCCTGTTTTCTCTTCGTTTATCTGCTTATGCTTGAATTTCTTCATTTCCTAGTTGTATAATGGAGCCTAGTTATCTTTCTGCAACAAAGCCAAGATTGTTTTATTCATTTAAAAAGATTCCATTCTCATTGCAGTTTTGCTGGAAAAGATTATTTGTCAGCGTTCTACAAATTTTTGCAGAAGATTTGAAATGCTACGTGACGAAATTGTAGCGATTCAATTGTGTTGCTTGTTCTTCTTTATGAAAGCGATGTAGACAATGTACAAGAAATATTGAGTGGAAACGGCATCGGCTCCTTTCCATCATTCCTTTCTCTGACAAACTTTGGCATCTTCCAGTCGGTTTCTTACAGCTAAAAATTCGAAGCGTGGCTTGCCTCCTATCGATTGACTACTACCACATGTCATTGCTAGCCAAGAAGCAGACTGCATGTTGCTTTTCTCAGTGTTACTCGAATAACTTTTCAAAGCGTATCATAAATAAATATTTTACAAGATTCTAGAGCTTTACACGTCTTTTTTTCGGATGAGAAAATAGATTTCAGTGGAAACTCAATAGGAAGTTTGAAAACTGTCGCATTCTAAGTTTTACCAAGAGATGGACAGCGTTGCTGTTTTTGTAGCGATGTCACCAACATCACGGGAGTTGATGGCCTGTTGAACCGGTACAAAGTTTCAAGCATTGTAGCGAAAGCCTTGCTCGGTTTATCTAGCTACGTTTGCAAGTTCTTTACAAGTCTAGCACTCCAACAAAACTATAAGAAAGGTTAGACATTTTTATAGCCGATGGAGCCCGTGAGCAGCAGGTATTCTTGGAAGCGTCACAAAGGTTTATCAAGTTGTTTGTGCTTTATGTAGCTGTTATCTTCCCAAAAGTTATTCACAGTTGAACAGGAAAGGGAACATGAAGCTTGTACTGTTTGTGTAGACATGCCACACAAGCTCTGTAGATTTATCCGAAGTCATCCACCTGAAGAACAGAGCACTTGTAAGAAGAAGACAAATAACGAAGAAGAAAAGGAGTTGGGAAAGCTTCAAGGTCAATTAAGAAGAAGTCAGAAGATGGTATACAATCCAAGAGAGGTTCCAAGAGCAAACTGTAAGACGGCACCGAAGATGTTGAGTGTAATGTTGTAACCATTGGAGAATGAAGAAGATATTCATTTACAGTGGTGTGCAGACACACCTAAAGAAGCAATAAAGGTTTCAAAGGTGGACTGGACTGATCCAAGAAGAAGAATGTTAGTGTTGCTGTTTACAAAAAGATCCCACAGTTTCATCCCGTTGGTTTGTACAACTCATAGTGTGCAATTGCAGTTGCAGAGAATGTCTTGGAGTTGTTGCCATCCTTATCTTGAGAAGTGAATACCTGAAAGGGTTTTGGAACACAAGATTCAAGGAATTGCTGGATTTGTTGGTTTAATAGCATCCAGAGTTTACTTTTAGATCCTTGTTGACATTCAGTGGGAAGATGAAATTTCTTCCAATGTTTTTGTTGCAGTTGTTTTGAAGTAGTATTGCAGCAAAGGCGAAGGAAAGGGAGGAAAGCTCCTATAGAGCGTCGTCACACACTATAGATTGACAGACATTATTTTTGTTGATCAAGTGTGGAAGAAACAACTGTAAGTTTTGCGCTACTTTTCCAGTTATGGCTTATGTTGAATAGGGAACTCAACCCAAGAAGAAGAACTTTCCGCAGTTTTTTTGAACGTGGAATAAAATTAGATCAACTGTTAGATCTGAACATGGAGCAGTTAAAGGAACTATTCAAATGTACAGTTTGACGAAAACGGAATGGAGGAATGGAAATCTCAAATACAAAACTTTATTGAAAAAAATGGCGACAAAGGTCAGACTCTGCTACTCTTGTTCAGATTGGTCTTACTAAAGGAAGCGCCTGAACATGAAAAGCAGAGGCGGTGAAGACTTCGTGATATATAGTTCGTCCAGACATGATTGGAACTGTTGTTGGAGTTTAAAATTCGCAATCAATTCTGAAATGATGGGTCACTACTTGAAGAGTTTTCAACTGGTCGACCTGGTATGGGTGCTACACATTCTTCTCGTTTCATTCCACTGAAATCAAAAATTATACTGTAAACTGATAAATAACAAAAGGCTGAAGATCATTCGTTGACTCCAACTCTTCATTTTGCCAATTTCCGGTTTTGTTATCGACAAAATAAGGAGTGATTCGAATTCCCACTTGAGCATTTTCATGTTCTGTATAATACATAACTGTCAAAACGTTTTCTTCATCCTTTCGTAGCAATCCACATGGAATATAGAAAACCGTCTGAGGACCCACTTTTGCTACATAACGAGCAATTTGGAGCTGATTGATCCAAGCGAAACAATGCGCATTTCCACTAAGACAGAGCGCAAATGGCATGTGCAAACAACCATCGCAACTTGTCAATATTTCTGGTAATCGAAACTTTCCTCTCCAGCAACCAATTCCTGCACTACTGTGAACGTGAAATAGGAAACTAGAGTTGTCCAATTTCAAAACAACATTGGACAAATGACTCGATGAGTGAAATGTTTCACTCGATGAGGCCATCGTCATTTCTTGGTAAAACATGTGAGTTGTTTCATCTTCCATTCCCGAGTCTTCTCTATGGTGACGAAAAGGATTGTTTCCAACACTTTGTCCAACAAACTTGTCTTCCAAAGGTATACCAACTGTATTAAATGGATCTTCCAATTCTGAAACATTTCTCCCACTCATGTACCAAGCTACCTCTTCTACAGGAATTCCATGGAAACTTGCCGATAAAAGACCACGAGGATTCCTCACATCGTTCACCACGAATGGCTGTCTCCCTTGACCAAAGTTATGGATCAATACTATCACTTGTTGTTGTACATTTTCAAAGGAACCGTTCTCATTCTTCTTTAAATACAAAGTCAAGTCATAATTCATGCTGCCTGAATAAGAAACGTCCCAAAAATTGACAGCACCAGGACCAACAATATGATGACTGTATGTAAGATGAGAACCCACACACTTGCCATTGCACCAAACCACAGCCAAGTGGCGACAATTCAGTTTCAAAATCAACTCATTCTTTAACCACAATCGACGTCTTATACGAAAATTGCATCGATACAAGGAATGTCCATGAGTAAATAAATGATCGAGTGGATTTCTTTCCGTAGCATAGTTGATTGGTTTCCAAGGAATCATATTCCAGTCTAATTGAGATGATTGCCATGGACTAGTCCATCTAACTGAACATGTCGATAAAGAAGATAAAACATGCAACTTGTCTGATAGAGGACATACAAAGCAATAAGGAATGAGTTGTTCCACCAAAGACATCGGATAAAACATGGCAGGGCATTCACCTTGGCGTATGTAATATACATTTGTATGAGAACAATCACATGAAATCTCCAATTGACCTTTTTTGTCAAAATAGAGACAATATGCACCCCACGCTATTCCTTCAGGAATCCCGCTTGTCTCGTCTTGACTAGACCAAATCTCGTTTTCTTGTTCTATCCAGTTACAAGTAACGGTGGACGCATCGACAGCATTCAAACAAACGAATCTTGCGTGTTCTTGAGCCACGGCTGTTCCTCCTTGCTCATTTTCACGACGGGTAGCAAGCAATATGAAACAAGGTTTCCATACAGACAAATGATAAACTTGTCCTCTCACCTCTTCTCTACGAATAAGACTTGCACATTCTTCTCTCGAATGATCGTCGTTGACAAACATTCCATTTCTAAAAGCCCCAAATGACAATTCTTCTGCAGGAATATTTGTCAAATCAGAAGTCTCATCGCCTTGAATATTTGGATCACAAGTACCAGAATGCTGTCCGTCCAGACTGCACCACTTGAGTATCAACGGTACTCGAGAACGTAATGCGATTCTTCCCACTTCTGCTTCCTTTAAAGATAATACCCACAGCTCTGCTCCTATATGTTTCATTCGTACAATTATTTGAATACCTGAGATATGAAGAACGACATGATCACTCAATGGAATATCACATGGCACCAACATCACTTGACGAGGTTCAAGACTACACGTAACTGCAACTCCTTCCAAAGCCAAAGTAAATTTGGACACCGACGAAAAATTTCTTAGGAAAGCTATTCGAGGATAACAACGCTCATTTCCGTGAGCACTTACACTTTTTCCTATCCAACGAGTACAAATAACAACATTGGATAACGAACATTGAACACTATTTTCGTCAGAACGAGGTAATCGTTCCGTTTCTGTCAAACCGAAATACGCAAAAGTTCGGAAAAAGAGATTCACTGCAGCCACTTTTCTTGCTTTGTTAGTAATGAAGCCATATTCACGAATACTTGCTGCGTAATCATAGGAAGTATAAACTTCGGTATCTCCCAAACAACCATAATTGGTTCCACCATAAAACATATAAATGTTGATCATTGTAATACCTTGTGCAAGTAACGAAACTAAAACATCCGAAGTGTGATCTTCACCAAAAAATGTAAACATATCGTCATAAGTTCTTCTTCTACCCCATTGATTGTACCAACCACCTTGAGCCTCACAGACTATTACTGGACCTGATGTTGCAGCTCCTCCAAACTGGGTGGTGGTCCTTTCGAGTTTATCAAAGGCGTGAGCAAAGCGATGTTTCTTCCAATTTGCATTTCGAAAAGGAATGAAAGTTGCGTCGTGACTCAAACCATTGCCATTGGACAGTCGAACGACCGATAAAATGTCTTTTATATCCAATTCAAACAAAGAGCCTTCTCTTTGGTCTCCATTATCAGGTGGCCATGTAACATACAAATCCATTCCATATAAATCTACACGATAGGAACGACGTGAAGAAGAAATCAACCCTAAACTCCACCAAATACGATTTCTCTTTCCTCGAGTCCAAGAACCATCAGGCATAGCATCGTTATGAATGATGGGTGAATGGACACCCATTTCTCGAGCCAATTCTGCTAAGCTACGAAGTTCCTTATCCAAACCGATACGAAAGAAAGCCAACCATTGCATCAATTCATTTTCTATCTATAATTATACAAATCCACATGAATGATGACTTTTACAATCTACTTTGACATACTTACCTGCAAAGCAATCACACAACCTCGTGGATGAGTAGCACGTTCATGCGAAATAAGAATCGGTAGAAACTGTGCATACCACTCTTTACAATACTCAAAAAACTGCTGATCCCACTTTTTGATAAATTCTCTCGCAATATGTCGTATTCTAATTTCTCTTTTGGCGACAAGCCAAGTAGGAAACCCACCACACTGTGTTTCTGCACAAATGTAAGGTCCAGGCGCTGCAATAACAAACAGATGCAACTCTTCACACAATTGCAAAAGGTATTCTATATCTCTATTGCCTTGGAAATCATAAACACCTTGGCGAGGCGAGTGAAATCCCCAATGGAAGTATATTCGGACACAATTGAAGCCTAAAGCACGGTACAGTTTCAAAATATACTTCCAACGACTCCTATCTGGAATTCTCCAATAATGAAACTCTGCAGAGAGTATTGGAATGGGCTTTCCTTCAATGAGCAAACAACGACGAGTCCAAGATAAGTGTGAAGAATAAGTCTCCTTTCTAAAAGCCGAGGGTTCATGATTGGTGGAAGTTCTTTCTTTGGCACAAAAAAGTTGGCCAACAGCAGAAGACGACTGTGTAAAGGAAGAAGAGTTTTCTGTCATCTTTGGGTTCCAAGAGTGTTGAACCATTTTCCTCAACGCCCTTCCAAAACAATGGAAACCCACATCATCCTGCAAAATTCTAAAGTTGATGGAAAAGTTGTTTGTTACATATCAGAATTTTTCTTCTTTGACGATTGCCAATCAAACAAAAACTAAAACAATAAATGTCTTTTGATCATACAACAAGAGATAAAAGACGAGAGATTAAACAATCTGTCAAATACATTTCAGTATATGCAAAAGGAAAACAAATCGATCGGATTTTATTTTCTTTACACTTTCATAGAAACGATACAATGTCGAAAAATGCCAAACATATTGTTAAGAGTTATTATTTTATGTAACAACAAAACACGCATTAGTCTACTTTATTCAAAGAAAGCGACGCTAATTTCTTCAGTGATTGCCAACATTCTATATAGTGTACATCCAAGTGCTTTGGATCTAAAGCCCAATCTGTCAACTTGAGCACGCGACTGGTTTCAAACATAAACGCCAGACTTTCTTCACCAATACGTGAAGGACTCAACTCCATGTGACTTGCCTTTTCAAATGTAGTGGCATCTGGTCCATGTGCTGACATCATACTATGTAGTGAAGCTCCTCCTGGAACAAATCCTTCTGCTTTGGCATCATAAATTCCACGAATCAAACCCTTCAAAATACAAACGTTTCAACTCATTACAACAGTGGAATTCTATTCCTTACCATATATTCTGTCATACAATTTCTATGAAAATACGGTGGTCGAAATGTATGCTCTTGTGTCATCCAACGAGGAGGAAATATTACAAAATCTACCACTGCTAACCCTGGTACGCTACTTTTGCACGTCAAAACAGTAAATATAGAAGGATCCATGTGATCATAGAGTACGCTGTTAACCGGACAAAAACGGCTCAAGTCATATATAAATGGTGCGTAATTGCCATGCCAACCCACAACATCAAAAGGAGAATGATCCAATGAAAAGCGAAACAATTGACCACCGTACTTTTGGATAACTGTAAATGGCACTTCTTTCTCTTCATAATAGGCAACTGGATAATGAAAGTCCCTTGGTGCAGCTAAGCCATTGGAACCAATCAGTCCAAGATCAGGCAACTCAAAATGACCAGTGTACACCTATCCAACAATATCATCAAGTATTAGAACAGTGCTAAGTGAAGTACCTCACAGATATATCCACGAGCTTTCTCATCCAAAAGTTCAACTCGAAACTTCACTCCACGGGGTATCACAGCTATATGTCCAGGATGTAAAGGCAAAAGGCCAAGTTCGGTTTGAACTCGGAGGCCTCCTTCTTGGGGAACAATCAACCAATCACCATCCGAATTGAAGAAACACTTGTTTTCCATACTAGAGTTGGCAACATACAAATGAACTGCAACACCTGAAGCACAATAACGAGGTCAATTGGAAACTCAAAAAGCTAAAAGTCTTACCATCTCTACTGGTAGGATCACCTTGAGTCCCAACAGTTACCAAACCTTGAATAAAATCGGTCGATTTCTCAAACAATGAATAGTCCAAAGGTTTCCATCGTAGTCGTTCAGGGGTTAGGTTCGTTCCCTCTGTAAGAAAAGGAGCTTCTTCAGGTGCTGCCACAACTTTTCCGTGCTTTACACTTGGCAGAATGCGATAAAGCCAAGTTCTCAGATTCTTCTCTATACATCCACACACAAGAAATGAGAAAAAAGTACAAGAACTGCTCACTTGATATACCTCGAGGCATTGTAAAAGCACTTCCAGAGAGTTGTTCTGCATATAACCCAAAGGGACACTTCTGGGGATTATTTTGACCTTTAGGTATGGCTCCAACAATAGCTTCTGTTTCAAAATAACTTCCATATCCTGAAAGCAGTGGTATGGTGGAAGTTGGTTTCTCCATTGACTGCCGACGACTCAAGCAAAAAGAAACTCCAATCTCAAAAATTTCAAAAACGATGATTGGCCATTTCCTCAAGACGGTCCCTTGGACAATTCCGACCAGCCCTTTCCCCAAAGCCTTAAACTGCCATCTGCACAACCAACCAACAGACAAGTATCCGTCAAACAGCTGGTCAATATACCACGATGAGTCAAAGAAGAAGTTCTCCAAGGATTCCATTCGGTCAGCGCGAGAGATGATTTTCGTTGCATTACTTGAATTGTGTCCAAACATTTCATCGTTCTTGGACAATGAATAAAGAAAAGTAGCCATAAGGAATATATTTGACATACCTACTATCCCATAATTTTCCTTCTCCATAACTACAACCACTAAATATAGCCCTTCCTCTGTTTGTTTCAATGCCAAGAGTCTGAATTTCGCCACGATGAACAGAAGCCAACTCTGCCACACAATGACGCATTCGAACATCCACGATAGAGATAGAACCATCCAAACCGCCAGTAACTAATTTGGTTCGATCTTCTAATATTAAAAGGCAACGACCTGTCCAAAATGACAAACTGAACAGCTGTATCAAGAGATAATCTTACTTTCTTTTCCATGATTGACCTTGCAAGTCCACTCAGGTCGCACATCATAATGAGGAGACCGAATATCATATATTCGTAAGGAGCTACCTGAAGCAATAGGTCCCTGTGGAGAGCCAACTACTCCAATCAAATTTCTATCATCCAGAAAAATGGCTTGTGAAGCTCGCCGCTTTCCAAATGCTTCTATAACTACAAGTCATAGATCAGCACCTCAGTACAAATGATTCTTTGTCTGCAATAATCTATATCACAGACAAAGAATATTCAATAAGAATATCTTACTTATGGGTGATGCAATTGTACTTCTACCCACTGCTAAAAAAGGTTCATCCCAAATAACGAGTTGACCAGTAGCATGACATGCAAGTAGACGTTCACCAAAGGAGGAGAATGCTAAGGATGATACTCGACCAACATTGGGCACCTTCCACTGTCCTAAACAAGCGGCTTCTCCAAAGTTCCATAATTTTATAGAGCCCTCCATGTGTCCTGACGCATATTTCGGACGAACTGGATCTGCCGTCACACATGCCACCTGATCTGCATGCTTCCAAATTCCTTCAGGAATCCTATGTTTCGTTTCACTTGCATCCTTCCAAGTAAAAGTGGAAGCACTCGAAGAACGATGAAAAGATGGCTTAACAGACACTTGTTGTAGTTTGGAATAGGGAATAGATATATCCACCAAACCTGCCAATGTTGCAACAGCTATCCAACAAGGATCATCACATGACAAACACAAAGAGCGAACTGCTTCATCTTTGTCTCCTTTAAACACACAAACAGAATTATATTTACTAAATATATGTGGATAAGACTCTCTATCCAAATCTTCTTCCATGAATACTCCATAACATCGATTGGAAATCATTGCCTAGGTGATAGTTTATGAAAAGATGATTTATAATACCTTTTCAGTGAATATGGCTAGTGCTTACCCTTTCCAGAATTACCTGTCTGATACCTTCCAAAACCAACCATCCTTCTTCCAACAGTCTTCTACATGCAGTATCTCTGTGATACAGAACAGACCAAAGTTGATACAGACTATCCTGTCTAATGAGTGAAGACTGACTGTATGTTGAAAGAGGATGTCTTCTTTGAGACCAATCCCTGTAAAAGCCTTCCAATATGGATTGTGTCTTGCATTCTACATCTACAACTTCATTTTCCTCAGCTTCATTCATATTGTGTAGTAAAAACAAACGCCATTGTCTTAATATAAACATACATATCGCTTGCTTAAGTAAATAAAGAATTGCTTGTCGCTTCACATCATTTTCCATAGATGTCTTGAAAGATGAGAAACTTGGTAGCCAACTGTATTCTTCGTTTGTCAAAAGAGAATTGCTGGCATCCAAATCTTGTCTCAAAGTATGACTACTTACTACCTTTCGCAACCCTCGGCTATTCAAATTACCCTCTACCTTTGCCAGCTTTCTATTTCTTGTAAATCCTAAACTCGGAGAGTTAAACAACAAGTTCAACACTGCTTCAACAGGAAATGTTTCCTCTTCCATGATAGATAAAATATCCATCATCCAATGACAATAATGATAAATAGCTTGAGTTGCTTTCCATAAGTTAAAATCAAAGTAAAGATGGTTCAATGGCTCTAAAGACTCCATAGTATTTGAAATAAAGCCAAACAAGGCAGGATTGGATAAAAATCTTCCCAAAGCCAAGCCTTCAATACACAATATCACTAGCTTTCTCAAAACATTATTCCAGGACAGTAGCCATTTGCACCACCAATCTCGTTTCCATACACTGTCTATACAAACTTCCAAACCAATCCATTCTCTTTCACGCCATAAAAAGGACAATAATCGAAGTGGTTTTGGTATATTCTCCATACTATCCCATTGACCAACTTCACTGCGTATCCAAATCAGTGGAAAATAGGAAGGTCGATGAAACCATAAAGGCAACATTTGCCATAGGTCATAGCAAACGCTCTTGTATTCTTTGAACTCTTCTGATGTCAATTCTGCCAAACCAGAAACAAAATTATACCACAACTCTAAACGCTTTTCATCATCAAGGAGAGTTTCCAATGAAATACCTGTCATTTTAGTGAAAGAGTAGAGGCAACCCAAGCTACATATAGGATCATATGAAAACCAATGTTCACCATATTCCTTCAATAAACATGGATAAATCAGCTGTTGTTTGCATTCGGATTGAAATATGTTATTTTTCTGGAAACATATAAAGCAAACTTGTAGAAGCATCCACGATGTCATCCAAGAAGATGGGCCTAAATCAACGTTCGCAATATTTTGAAGAAATTCAGAAACTTGTGCAGTAGAATGCAGCATTAAAGGAGCTTTTACTGTAAAATTACAGTGATGACTTTCAATCGTCCTCAAGTCCAAGGTCCCAGTTTGAAGAGCCATCCAAGTCTCCAAAAGTAGAATTTCGTCCCCTTTGAATATATCGTTAGATTGGAGCAACTCTAGTATCTGGGACCTTTGATCATTCTCTTCCCAATCAAGCAACAATCGACTAGCAACTAGAAACAATGATACGTCATGCAATCTGAATAACAGCAACTTGAGTCCCTCAAGTCTCTCTCCTGCTAGGATGAATAAGGCACTGGCTAATTCTATTTGATGTCTCGATAGTGCTACATAAGCATTCTTCTTAGCCTTTACTTGCATGTCGGAACTGTCAAAGTCGCCAGAAAAAAATTCCCAAAAGCGTTTCATTCCTTTCACTTTGAACAACATAGCTAAAGATTTCGTTCTACCTAAAAATACATACCTACGAAATTTTCATGAGGAGAAAGTACCTCAATCTGAAGCACATACCATAGACAAGTATCCATAGGATTTTGTCGTTGCTGAAATGAAGCCTTGGCACAAGTATCGACCATATGAATAAGGTCTTCTCGTCGACGAACCCAATAACCAACTCCATAATAACGATAGAAATACCACAAACAGTCAAAACGTTGTCCATGTGCATAAGCATCATAACAAGTTGTCCATTCTTCTGATTGAAACAATATCTCGAATAGCAACTTGTCACAGTCGGAAGCACAAGCCAATAAAACAATAGACAAAGGAAGTGTCGAACATTCTGGAACTTTGTAATACCAAGCCTTTGAAATCATCAAAAATTTTAAAGCCATAGTATCCAACGGCAATTCTCTACTCCAAAGAAACCAATAGCAAGATAACCAACGCTTCCATTTCATTTTCCAATGATGATTCATCAAGATGTCATCACTTTCATCTTTCGCCAAATACGAAAGAGCTTCCTGGAAATATTCTTTAGCCGACTTTGTATCTGACAAACCACTATATCCATATTCTACAGAAGTTGTAAAGGAATTGCTTTCTCGGCCCGATTGGAAATAATGACAAAGCTGCCTAGTCCAGTAGAACGATTGAAACAGTTTTTGAACTCGACTACTTTGTTGACCTTTGTAGATGGCCGTGGAAAACATGTTGTCTATTGAAAATATCACAGAATGAAGATAAAACAAGACGCAATCCCATTGATAAAATAAACAAAGACAAAATAGCATTGAATCAGGATTCAACCAGTCCAAGAACCGAACAAGATTCTGTTCCGTGTAAAGGAAAAGTTGGTGATTACGGTATTCTAACCAGTAATCTTGCTCTCCTATTGTCTGGATAGATAGCTCATGGATTCCTCTATTCTTCAGTTTCTCTTTTCCATTGCATAAAGATACATCAGAAATTGCATAACGATAACTAATGAAATGACTTGTTTTCTCCAGCCATAATTCCCAACATAAATACCAACAAGCGTCCTTCCTATCTCTCATCCATCTAAAACTTCTCAATTGCATTTCCTTTTCTGCAATGATGTCATCGGAAGTATAAAATGGAATCCACTGTCCATAGGGATGGTCACCTAATCTTATCCATGTTCGATGTCTATTGTTGCTATAGAGAATGGCTAATAGATTGCCCAAACTATTCAATGTCATGTCCTTAACGCAACTACCATCTTCAGGTTCCAACGAAAACCTCCATACCAACGTCCAATCATTCAACATGAATTCCTTCCTATATATCTTCAAATCGTACTTCCTTACGAGATACAAATAAAGGTAACCATCTCTTTCTGTTCCCAAAGCACAAGTACAATCCTTTTCAAATACTTCCCATTCAAACATGTTAGAAACAGTTTCTTGAACTGAGATCTTCCAACAATAAACACAATCAGCCACAAATACCCATACTTGTAATACATCTCTTCCTTCCTCATAATACCAGTAACTATGTAGAATGACGAGATTCTTGTTCCATAAAATATCATAAACATCCTTATAAAAAGTGACAATAGAGCCTTTTCTCTGATGAAAGGATAACCTAAACAAACATATTTGGGGAGGAAATGTGTCAATAGCTACTAAAAGTTGCTCGGCAGCACTCAATAACTTTCTATCATTACCAAAATAAAATGAAGATACTAAACAACATGCCTTATATCCAAGTAATCGGGCAAAAGGTACAATCTTGCCAACATGACTGCTTGCTCCCTTCCATATCCAATGCTCATAAGGAGAATAGCTTGTCGATAAGACCCAAAACCTTGGAAAATCTCCCATTTGGAGTATAGGAATTTGTGACTTCATTTTAGAGCTTTGAATGTGTTCAATATTTCCAACATGTCCAAAACTTATTCCAAGAGGAGCTTGACTTTGAACCACATCAGCAGAGTCAGATACTTGAATGCTACTATACTGATAACCAAACATATAACATCTTGATCGATAGCAAGTAACAGAGTCAATAAAAGAAGGTGGTGATGAAGGAAACCTTAAACGAAGGGCTCTTTCATAAACAAGCTCCGGTTCTAACGGCAAGTTTGTTTGATAGACATCCAAAGCCTTTGACTTTGATTCCATCGGTAATAAATGCCATTTGTGCTCCAAAATACTGTCATCTTTCAAGGCTTCTAATCTTGCAAACCCAACAAACGGAAGATCATCTAAACCTCTAACTCTCCATAAATGCGAACGACTACCTACTGTTCGAATGACAAAATGTGTGGTTCGAGATAGCTTGAAACCTAACCAATCTCTTACTATAATGGACCATAGGGGATTCATAACAGCCTCTTCTACTTGACAATAGTAATCTTTCCAAGATAAAAAGCCTGCAGTGGAAATATTTTTGTTACCAGCTACATGAGGTGCTCTTAAAACTTGTTTCATCCAGTGACAACCACCCGACCTTCTACTATGTGCTATCTTTGACCAAATACGAAATGTTCCATCTCCATCTACTGTAAGGAGAGCATTTCGACCCATTCCAAACGATTTCCACTCTAAATGTTGAATACCACTATCACCTACTTCCAATTCGGATGGACCAAATGTTTCAAAAGACTCAGACGATATATCAGGCAAAAGACTATTCATGGAAGAGGAAAAACTACTTGTCGAATGACGCCGACTTTTCCAATTACGAGGCGACTTGGGCATCTCAGACTGGTTTCTAAGTATTTCAATAATACTATCAATACGCCATACTCTTATTTTCCTACTCTTCCAACCTGAAACTGCAAAGAACTTCCCATCTGGAGACAACGTTCCGTGGTATGCTACTACTCCTAACTGATCCGCACTCCTACTCAGTAAAACTTCAGCAGAAGAGGACTGAAACTTCTCCAAGATTTCACTTTCTTTTGAGGACCAGTCAGCCTTCCAAGAATCTTCTACGCTCCATTGCCAAATAACCAATCCTCTACCAAAAGCAGCCAGTCTTTTGCCATTCCAACTCCAACTAAGTTGCTTAATCGATGCCAACATTTCATTATTTCCAGTACTTGATATAAAACTCAGTGAATACTGCAACTCCCATATCCATCTCTCGTTGTTTTTGTGTAAAACCAACACAGTTCCTTCTTCCAAGGCTACAGCAATCTATTCCAGTTGTAAGATTTACTAAAAAAAATAAAATACTGATACCTGAAGAGTGGAATGACAGACTGCTAAGCAAACAATAGTCGAAGGACAACGATATGTTGGAATCATGCAGTCTCGACTTCTCAAGTTGACGAAAATCAAATGTTTCCAGGAGGCATAAACCTAAATTAATAGTTATTAACATGTTGACAAGTGACATCAAAACAGAAACTACCAGAAAGGGTTCAAAGTGGCAATAGAATAGCTCATATCCGTTTCTTTCCAAAGTTGCTTTGGAAGCAATCAAACGGGCTGATAGGGACATCCAAAATCAATAATTTGTGTTTGAAAATGACTTTAGCGAATGATCAGGAGGTAGTGGAATGGATCCGAACAAGTATAGCTGCTCCTCTAGAGGAACAGAATGTGCTGGATACTTTAAGGTCATTAAGAGTAGACGATGTAGGAAGTATTCTTGAGTTGGAACTTCGAGGAATATTGTTGGAGCTGGTAAGAAGCTCTCCTTTGACGCGGTGACGATTCTTATCACGACTAGGTATCCCAATCTCTGCCATCAGAAGAGCCTTCAGAGGAGCATTTTTCGAAGATATTTAGACTAATTGATTTGTCTTTGTTACTTTCGAAGGAAGGTACTGTAGAACAAGCTATTCCTTGCCAGTTGTTGGAGGACTTGATGGATACTACCCCTACAAACCAGTGTTGGAGGGTATTGGACTATTTCGAAGAACATTTGGGAAATTTTCGGTCAAATGACATATTATTTAAAGGCAAGCTTATCTTTTTACGTGCTTGTATCAGCTTGTTACGCAGATATTCACGAGTATTGGATGCGGAAACTTGTGGTCGCATCATATTGTTGTTATCCTCGGCATTTCCTCCATCTGAACGTTCAGGTGTGAACCTCAAAGGGAACTTTCATACTTCGAATACCACTCAGTATGTTGGAGTTGATGAACAAAGGGAGTTTTCTTCGAGTGACACCGTGCTGGATTGGAATCTTTATGAAACTTTTTGGAGTTTGCAACAAGTTTTATCTAATCCAACAGTAGCTTATGGCCACATGGAATGGAAAAGTTTCTGTAATTCACTCTCCAAAGTATTACAGGTAATGGAAACAGACCCTGTTCGAGAATTTGCAGATTGTTCCCTGTCTAATATTCAAGCTGAACAAATGGCGGATGAGCAGTCCTACCATCACATGGACTTTGTAAAGTATTTGACAAATCCTTATCTTTTGTCCTTTGAGTTTCGAGATTCAATATTTCGCAGATATCATCTTGTCCAGTATCTCATCTTTTTACAACATATGGCCACGTTGAGAGAAACCTTTACCTGGATAGACAGGAATGAGTTGGAAGCAATAGTGAACAAAATATTCAGAGTGTTGCAAGGTACAAAGCCACACGGTGAAAAATTTGCAGAATATATCAAACGGGTTCTTTTGCATGAAAGATATTGGTTGAAATGGAAGACTTTGGACAATTGTAAAGCATTCGAACGACCACCTTGTGAAGTACCTGTGGACTCTGCTGGAAGGAACGACAATATTTTGTGGCGTTCTTTGGAGCAACGTTGGCGAAGACTCTACAATGAAGATTGGGATAGGAAACCCATACCGGAGGCTGAAAATAAGAGTATTTTACAGATGAATCGATCCTATTGGTCATGGAAACCGAAACAGCAACGAGAAGAAACTTTAAAGGATGCTGAAAGAATAATCATGCCAAATATTGACGAAATTATGGGCGAGCTAAGACAAGACAAAGAAGAAGGAATAGAAGAAGAACTGGCAAAGAAAAATTCCCACAGTTTTGTGTGGAAGTCTCTACGAGTGTTGCTTGGAAATGATTTCAACAAGTTTAATCAAGTTCGCGAGGCCAATGGAAATCTGGAAGTTATTCTTCAGTGATATCTGTTTCTCGATTATAGTGAATTCCTGCGGTTTCCAGAGTTTATAGAAGGCTAATATTTGACGCTTCGAATGCATGTTTTTGTAGAGTGGCCTAATTAGTTTTAGTTTCTTTAAATAACAAGTTGGCGTAGAAAGAAAGGAACGTTAAAGTATCCTGAAAATAGCAATATCAAGTGACTCGGGACAATTGACTCGCATATTTCATTTTATGGAGTTTTCCCTTGAACACATCAAGGACTTGAAGGCTTCAAGATTCGTAATTCCCCGTCATAAAGTTTGCATTCAGAGTGATATGTTGTAGAGATGCAGTTACGTTGAATTTGCGTTCTGTCAGCTAAGCTATTTTTGCTCTTCCTTATTCTCTTTTTGCTTGTTTATAGTTTTTCAGCCAACGAGAGAGACCACGGGATATATTTCTAATAAAGCCTAGTAGAGTCAGTAATCAATAGCAACTACTACTGGCGTTCTATGGATCGAAGAGGACCCTTTTCCAACATCGGGCGACCTAAAACAAGATTCTATCTTGTTAATAAGCCAGCTAACATTGTAGAATTTTGGGCTCAAGTGAAAAGCGACCGACTTGAGAAAGAATTATGCAGGAGTTTGCTCAATATAAGGAGATCCCAACATGGGTTCGACTCCATTCTGCCCGAAAGACTACCAGGTATTATACTTGTTGTACAAAAGAGAGATTATAACCCTTCGTATCACACCACAATACACCATGTTCAAATTAACTTTGAATCATTCACTTCCAAATGTGCCTACTCTTACATATCAAGCAACTCACGATATAAGAGAAACGACGATTGGCCCAACTAGTTTCCGAAGAGTATTGTTCAACCTCCAAATTTTATGAAATTTACGATATTTTTGACTCGTGATTTGGAGAGACGATATTCTTGTATTCTCAATGAAACAAATTTTCTCTCCGTCCATCACAAGTTCATACTCATTCCGCCCCAATTTTGTATTCATCAAAATGGCTCCTTCATCAATGAACCGAATACTGTGTTAATATAGGAACTGTACAGGTGCAGGATTGGGATCTGTATAAGAAAATAACAACCTTCCCTGAATTAGAACTAGAGTGTCTTCGAAGATTCAAACCACAGTAAAGAATATAGCAAACAATATCGAATATGAAAAGAGTGTTCATTCTTAAGCTTGTTTTAGTACAGAAGAAAAATGCGATACATTTAGCGCCAAAAATCCAATATATCTTCCTTCACAATGATGAGTCCTGTTGAGAATAGAAATTTCCAGAAAATGGAAAGTCAGTATTTCTTACCAACTGAGGGCATCATTTCAAGGTAAGCAACGTATTTTACTACTTAAGATGTCTCTTTGATGAAAAATAACTATCAAAGCCGTCTGGGACTACATAGAAAGTCTCACGAAATCCAAACTGATCAGGTATCAAAAAAGCTTGTATTCACTTCATGACTTCTCACCAATGTGTAGCGTGGATTTGAAGATATTGATGACTTTTGGTATCACATGAATAGGAAACGAACCAAGACAATTCCTGTCATTTCGATTCGAGACCAGTACAGGTTCAGGCCTTATGAGACAGCAGCTTATTCCTTGCAACAGAACAATGAGCTTCCTCAGAAAGAAAAATTTGAGATCTATGAAGACGAAGAGTCAAAGCACGACACTAGTACAACAACAAATGATGCATCAACAAAAAGATTGAAGAGGATTCCTCTTCATGAAATCGACCTCAACCGGATGGAATATATACATGAAAAACAAAGCTCCTACAAAAAGGCACGACCAGTGAAAGGCGATCAGAACTCATTTAATATGGTCAAAGTCTGTTCTGAGACCATTCCTGAAAACCAAATTATAAACCACAAAGGTGTGCAGACCCAATGGGACTCAGCATCATTTGAACCAGTGAAGCTTCAAGCTTTTCACGGACCGAACTTCGGATCTCTTGTAATTCGTTCTTCACAACTTCAGTATACAAAATTTAAAGCAAAGTATTCTCCTTCTTACAGAGATGCCTCGGAGCTCATTCCACTGGAAGCGTATCCTTCTGCGGAAGTGTCTATTCAAGTTGCCGTGGCGTTTGACAATCAACTATTTCGTTCAGGATTTGTTAGACTATCGCGAGCTGCAGAAACGGTTCCTCAACGAGCATCAAAAGGTAAAACTGCCAATCCTTTTCTTTCGCTGATCGACGCTCAATTTCAATATCAAAATATAAAACTAACAAGGATTCGAAGTATTTTCTGTAGTTTCTGGAAGTATTGAAGTTACTCTTCGAAACAACTCCTTTCAGTTGGAAGAAGACGACGAATTCTGCATTCCACAAAACGAATGTTATGTGCTTCGGAACCTGGAAAAAACAGGAGAATCGATATGCTGCTTCTTTTTGGCAAAAACAGCGACAAAGTGAACTTGTGATTCACTCGAATTATACACTAGAAGACTCAAACCACCTATTCTATAACAGCAACTAGTGATAATTTAGTATTTACGGAAAATTTTTTCAAACCGAGTTTACACACTATGAAAAATACTTTTGACTCGTATTTCAGAGCGCAAATGAAGGGTGTCAAGGAAACCACATCAAGAACATTCTAGAGCGGTGGATAGTATTTTTGGCGCTTAATTTGTTGGGATTGAAGGCTTCTTTTGAAAGAGGAACGTACAATGTCGGTGAGGTTGCTGAACCCTGGTGCGGAAATAAGCAAACGTGGAGTTGCGTTATATACGACTATTAACGCCGCAAAAGGTATGCAAGAAACGTGAGGATTATTCGTTTCTGAACATATGTTGTCTGTAGGCTTGCAAGACGTGCTGCGTTCTAATCTTGGGCCTAAGGGAACCCTGAAGATGCTTGTCTCAGGTGCAGGCGATATCAAACTTACAAAAGACGGGAAAGTTTTACTGGAAGAGATGCAAATCCAGAACCCTACGGCTTCTTTGATCGCTCGCACAGCTACTGCACAGGTATGTCTGAGGTTTCTTGCTTTCTTTGTCGGTCGTGCTTAGTTTTTGATAAGGATGATATGGTCGGAGACGGTACAACGACTTGTGTGATACTCACTGGTGAGCTACTTCGACAAGCGGAGCGGTATATATCGGAGGGGACTCACCCCAGTGTTCTTACCGACGGCTTTGATCTAGCTCGAGATGCTGTGTTACAGTGGATGGAGAACCAAAAAGTTCTTAAAAAGATAAACCGAGAAACACTTGTTTCAATGGCTCGTTGTTCGTTGAATACAAAGATATCTCCAGAAATTGCAGAAATTTTTGCAGAATATGTGACAGACGCAGTGCTTACAGTTCAACGTCCTGATACTCCAATTGATTTGCATATGGTTGAAATAATGACTATGGAAGAGGAAGAAGTTCACCAGTCACGATTAGTGAAAGGTCTCGTTCTTGATCATGGTGCCAGGCACCCCGATATGCCGAAGGAACTGAGGAACTCGTATATTTTGACCTGTAACGTATCTCTAGAATATGAAAAAAGTGAATTGAATGCGGTATGACATTAAAATCTCTTGATAAACTGCAAACTCACCGTAAGTTAGGGCTTCTTTTACAGTTCTGCTGAGCAAAGGGAAAAGATGGTGTCTGCAGAGAGGGAATTTGTACTTGAGCGCGTTCGCAGGATCATCGACTTAAAGAAGAAAGTGAGCAACCTTTTGCTGGAGTTGATTTCAATAATCTGAGAGTTCATAGGTCTGCAAGAGCAAAGATCAAAGCTTTGTCGTGATCAACCAAAAAGGTATCGATCCACCTTCATTGGACATGCTAGCGAAGGAAGGAATTCTCGCTCTGCGTCGTGCAAAGAGAAGGAATATGGAACGTCTTACCTTGGCTTGTGGTGGTGTTGCTGTCAATTCATTGGATGAACTCACTCCTGAAGTTTTAGGGTAAGTGATTGATACCCTGGTACCTTTATGCATCGATTTATGTTTCGTGCTAGCTATGCTGGCCATGTTTACGAACAAATTCTTGGAGAAGAGAAATATACTTTTATCGAGGACGTTGAAAATCCGTTTTCTTGTACAATTCTTATCAAAGCACCCAATAAGCACTCCATTAACCAAATTAAGGATGCCATTCGAGACGGTCTTCGAGCAGTTAAGAACACTATTGAAGACAACTGTTTTCTTCCAGGAGCGGGAGCATTTGAAGTTGCTGCCTCTGAATATCTTCATGAATACGCAAAAAGTGTTCCTGGAAGAGCACGCCTAGGTGTTATATGCTTTGCTGACGCGCTTTTGACTGTTCCGAAAACTTTAGCAGAAAACAGTGGCTTTGAAGCTCAGGAAGTCATATTGAAGTTGCAATCAGAGCATCAAAAGGTTTGTTTAGAAATGATTTATGCATCTTTTGTCTTAATTGAGGTAGGGCCATGTGGTTGGCGTTGATGTGGAAACTGGCAATCCTATTGAACCCCTTCTGATGGGTATATATGACAGTTTTGCAGTTAAGAAGCAGTTACTGAATCTGTCATCCATGATTGCATCACAACTTCTTTTAGTAGACGAAATACTTAGAGCTGGGAGAGATGTTCGTTCCAAATCTGGTAATAACCAATAGAAAGAATAAAGATTTTTCACGATAGGGGGATCCCATTCTCCCCACTTTTGTTAGACAACCGATCGTAGCTAATTTGCATCAGGTCGCCCCAAATGCAGTTTGAATTGCTTCGGTTCCATTTGGCTCTTAAATTTCAAACGCCGCGCCTTTTGAGTTGGTCGTTCTTTACCTGACAAATTGGCAAAGAAGTTGCGCGAACTTGCGTATCAAACGTTTCTTGGTTGTCATTTTCGAAAGTAGTGTTTGCAAAGGAACAAACCCCCGTTCGTAGTCAACTAACCTTCATTCTGAGGAACAAGAAGGAAGGCTTGCATGGAACCTTGGAAAGAAAGCTCTCAGGCATCTTCTGTCCTAGAACAAACAAACAAAGAAGACCATTTGCGTTCTAATGAACAAATTGCTAGTAGTGCTAGTATGGAAGAAATGCAAGACAAGCTTGCAGAGGGTCGTAAGGTCATAGGGTCGCTTCCGCTAGATGCCGAGACCGATTTGTCAGAGGCAACGAAATATTTTCATTCTTCAGAAGCAACAGGTATCTCCGCTTTAGCAGCTTTGGCTGCAAGTCCCTCAGCAAGTAAGTTAGTTACCAACAAAAACGATTACTTATTTTGAATGTAATCTTTAGAGTCCGCATCTTCTTCGCTTACTTCTACTCCAGTTCGAGCGATGAAAGAAATGTCTTTGCAGGAGACAACAGGTGGAAGTTTTGGATTATCTCGGCCAAAAAGGCTACAAAGAAAGTTATTTGCTGATGAATTAGAGCTTGGACCAGAAAGTATACCAAAACCTTATCAAAACCCAACATTTCTGTTTTCTTCAAATAGCCAAGTCAATGATGAAACTGATGATGATACTTCGTCGAGTTCGCGTAATTCATCGAAGCAAGAGTAAGTATGCAAACTTCTTCCTTTTATTGCTTCTTATTAGGTTCATGATAGGTTTTTGGAGAAGCAATCGGAGCACACTTCAAAACTGTACAACTTGAATAGGCGTTCTACAGACTCATCAATATCGTTAAGTCTAAGAGAGATAAGAGAAGCTATTACATCACCAGGACGTAGTGAAAGAGGAAACAGCTTGAAGTTTGCGCCCAAAGAGAAAGAGCGGAAAAACTGCAAGTGTAAAAACTCCATGTGCTTGAAATTGTATTGTGAATGTTTTGCAGCTGGTCAGTTGTGTTCTAACTGTAACTGTCAAAATTGCTTGAATGATGAAGAACACGAGAAAGAAGTTTTAGAAGCGAGAAATGCTATTCTGTTGAGAAATCCAACGGCGTTTGAACCAAAAATGACCGCTGTTCCTAAAGAGGTATTTAACAAATAGAAATGTTTTTTTAATTCACTTATGAGTGGCAAGGACGGCGTTGTGGCAGTTAAGCATCAGAAGGGATGTAATTGCAAGAGATCTGGTTGCCAGAAGAACTATTGTGAGTGTTTTCATGCAGGAGTTTTGTGCTCTGATATATGTAAATGCAATGACTGTAGAAATAGAGAAGAAGATTATTCGGACAAGTCAACTAATCTTTCACATAATCTTTCTGATTCAGGTATAGGAATTCGTGGAGCACTCTCACCTTTACGTGGAGAGACAAATGGATATCAGCATTTGTTATTTATGGAATCGCCTAGGAAACGTTGGCGAGAAAGTACAAATTCTTCGTCAGATCAGAGTTCATTTCGCAAGAGTCGTTCTCTTACTCAATTCGACAGTGCTGTTTATGAATCTAAGACTTGGTCCATGTCAGCCGATACTTTGTCTTTGTTGAAAGTTGTCGAGGCAGAGAAGAAGAAATTGATGGCAGAAGAGTCTTTTGAGAAGAGTGAAGCTGAGTCACTTGATACGTCTGAAAGCTCTTTTGCTGCCAATTCAAGTCAAGATCCACTTGTTTGCGAAGAGGGGTCGATAACGGATAAGAAGAACACACCTGTAATCCACTCTTTGCATACTGACGTTACTGGAAGGTCGAGACTACGTATTCCATTGTTCTCACATTTGTTAGATACTAAGAAGAATTCTGTACCAGTTGCTTTTCAAGGAAATAGTTTATCTGAAGCAAGGCAAAGCACCAATTCCACTAGTCATTAAGTATAATTTGCATCTGCTCATTAGATAATTGATCGAATGGCTTGTATTTACTGGAGTAGAATAAATGACCAGCTCATTGTCCTCGTTGCCCGGATGCTTCAAATTGTTTCGAGTGGACCGTTTTTTCAAGTGGCTCTTGTTTGCCGATGTTGAGGCGGCTTTCTAGAGCGAATACGGACGTTGACTTGTCTGAAGTTCTATTGTCGCAGAACACTGATAACCGAACACAAATATCTTCTCCTAGAATTTGGAAGGTCTCGCGTCTCAAAAGTTTATTACCTCTTTGTGTTGGATTGTGCACTTTTGGTTTAATTGGGGTATACGTTTCTCTGTTTCTTAGTCGAAATCAGTTTTGGTTTAAGAAAGAAGAATTGGACTTTTCACAGTCTTCTCTTATTTCTGGACCCCGAAATGGCTCGAGTTCTGACATCTATGCAGAAGTAGAAAGAAGACTGGTTCCTAATTTTCGTTTTATTACAATAAGTTCGGACGACTGGGGTAGGTTTTCTGATTCTATTCCTCTATTTCCAAACAAGCAGTGGAAACAACAAAACGGTGACATTTCCATAGCGTCCGGTACTCCTTGGGAATATGGAACAGTTGGTATGGTTCAAATAGTGAACATTCGTTCTACTTAATATTTTTGAACAGAAACAAAGGAGGATCTACAGAGACTTTTGCAAATATTGGAAACTTTGAATAAGGACGTTGGCGCACACGAAATGGTAGTGTTGACTCCTTTCTTCGTTGTTTCCGGGCCAGATATTACAGAAATGAAGCTTAATGGTTGTCCTGGAGCCAACTGTGTTTATATAGATAGTCCCATATACCATGAAAAAGGTGGTTTTGCAAAGTTTCCGTTTCTTAGAGATGGTTTAGAAGCACAATATAAAGAGCTCTTTTCAAGACGATTGTGGCATCCTGAATATCATGGAAGAGCTCACTTTGACATATTGAAGTGGTTGGTTGAAATACAAATGCCAGATTCTATTGCGTTTAAATGTTTTAATAGAGGAGTAAGTGTTGAGTGATTACTTATTTTCTAATCATAATCTTGTTGTATCCAGTTGGTATGTGGTAACAGCTATTCGTCTCTGAGAAGTGAGCATTCCATGTTTTCTAGTCCTGGTAAGAATCCAGACACTGAAGTCACAGAATATATGCAATGGATTTCAGTCGGTTTGCACGCTTTTCTGGAATTTTGGGGTTACAAACCAAATGTTATTTCTTCACCACATAATACTTGGAGCTCGTAAGCATTCTGTTCTCGTTTGTTTATTCTGTCAATTATGTTTTTAGTTCATTATTGCAAAGTGTATTTCAGTTGGGTTTTATAGGTGCAGAGCTGGGGGATAATCAAACCAACTTTCTTGAAAGTTTTAATACTTACAGTCATTTATCTCTTATGAACCGCTTTCGATACGATGCTTTCTATCCGGAGTTTGAGTTTAATACACGTCTTGAGCAACTCATTTCACATATGAACGAGACTCTGTTTACGTCTTTATTGTGGCATGCGCAAAACTCGCTTTCTTCATGTTTTGATAGTGTATATTTGGATTATTTATCCAACTGTTTTGTTAAAACCATTGAGAAACTTCGTCAACAAGATTGGCGGGTTGTTTTTCTCACATCTTCCGAACTACATCAAGTACGTAGGCGCGGATGGAGTAGAGAAGTATGGATGGATCGTTTAGTTTATCGGAATTTTTTGACAAAGCCCGTGGCTATCAATGTCGATGATTTAAGTCTTTTTATAAGGTAATCTTCAATGAGAGTATGTTTGACAATCTTTCATATGGATATTCTAGAACCAATGCAACTTGGAGCAATCAAATATTACGTGTACAACTTTATAGTTATTTAAACGAAACTTTTCGTCATTTCGAAGGACAACCTAACTTTGTATCGCATAGGAAAGGAAGGGGACGTCTCTTTATCTCTGTATCTGATACTTTGATATTACCTCCTGGAAGCTACGTAGAAGTAACTGCGTTATAACTCCATTGTGGTGATAAGGAAAGGCTCCCATTTCCAACATTTGTTTTAATCAATTAAGATATATTGGATGATATCTTTTGGCTAGTTTCTGAAACAACAGAGGACGTTGCATTTGTGGACAAGATTATAGTTTTCTCCGGTAGTTTTGCTATCTGTCTCCTAGCATGACGAACGAATTCTTCTGGTTCGCTTGAAAAGTTACGTGCTAGAGTACATATTCCTTCATTCTTTTCAATGATTAAATCTATTAATCTATCATATTCACCAGTTGATAACTGTTTGGAGCGATAGAGGTTCTTCACCAATGAAATAGAATTGTCTAGAAGAGCTTGGTTCGATGTTGCCCCGAGAGCAGTAACTGGAGCATCTAACTTGACACCTCGACGTGGTATAGGAAACTCCTTTTCACTATATTTACTCCAGAACACCCACGCACCTTCTGGTATGGCTCTTATATCTCTATCTGTACGCAAAGGCTCTGTAAAAGCAGGAGGATGCCACAATGCCAATTGACGTATATCCTATCTTCGTGTTGAATATGATGACCTTTTCTCATTTTTCTACAGGTACATAGAATACTCACCTCACTCGTCAAGAAGCAAGTGGGATAAGGTGGAGGTTGTGCGTCTGCAATTTTAGCTTTCAGACGTTCTATTTGTGGATAGTGTATCTTTACAGTATACAACTCTCCATCAGGATATTCCAGTGTTCTCAATATCTTTCCAAATATATATGTCTTTAAAAGATTGAACATGATAGAAGATCCTACCCACCACTTTGAGCACAGCAACAATAGTTTGATATCTTACCTCCCATATATTTGTAAGCAAAATCTGCTTTTCCTAACATAGCACCTATTGTAAGGCTAGTAATAGGCATCTTCGTGGGTAGTCAACCAATGGTCGCAACAACCAATTGGAAAAATGATTCAAGTATTGGCTGTGATTCCTGCACGTTTTGGCTCTACTCGATTTCCAGGCAAGCCTTTGGCTTTATTGCGAGGTATTCCTGTCATTGTTTGGGTACTCAATGCAGTGAAGAAAGCAAAACTTGTTGACCGCGTTCTAGTTGCTACGGATAACACTGAAATTGCAAGAGTAATAAGCCAACAAGATGGTTTAGCGTATTTGACGAGTTCAAAGTGTAGTTGTGGGACGGAGAGAGTGATTGAAGCAGTTGGACAATTGTATCATCGAGAACCGCAAAATTGGAATCAGTTACGTGTAGTAGTCAACGTACAAGGTGATGAGCCAGCTGTCAATCCTCAACATATTGATATTGCTATAGAGTCGCTACTAAAGGACAAAGATGAAACAAACTTTCAAGTTAGTACCCTTGCAACACCATTTCAGTCTATAGAAGAATGGAAAAGTCCTGATCATGTTAAAGTAGTTTGTGACTCAAAATGCGAAGCACTGTACTTCTCAAGGTCACCTATTCCTTATTATCATCAAGATGCCAACATTGCCTTTCCTCATTCGCTTTATTTAAGACATGTGGTAAGTATGTCAACGACTCATCAATTCGATTGATTCTGGTGGCTTAGGGAATCTACGCATTTCGCAAGTCTTTTTTAGAAAAGATACCTCAGCTTACTAAGAGTCCTTTAGAAGACTTGGAGAGATTGGAACAACTAACTTGGATATATCATCAAAAGAAAATAATGGTCAATCTAGTTCAACATGCTTGGAGAGGTATTGATAGACCTCAAGATTTGATATTTCTTGAAAAGAATTTGCCTGTTTCATACGAAACAAGAAAGAGCTATTCATGATTGAGTAACTTGTGTTTGCATCAAAGTCTCATAATAAGCCAAATACTCATCCGTAGTCATTTGTTTTAAATGTGTTTCCTTCACATCTTTCAATGCAATGAGCTGACCTTGTACTTGTACCATGACTTGACCATTTTCCATCAGAATGTTGCAAGAATGGATTCCTTCTTCCTCCAATAAACTATTCTCCACAGTTTCTTCAAATAATGTATCCTCCTCAGGTTCTTGGGAAGAAAGTAATTCGCTGCCCTCTTCTTTTTCTTTATCAAAAGTCATCAAGTTTCGTTCATTTACTTACCTTTTGAAGTGGTTTGACTATTTGTTGCTCCAATCAAGGAACGATAATACGCCAAAGAATATTCATCCAACGGTACTTGTTCTAATGATTCACCTCCTCGAGTATGCGAGTCTTCCAACTCAACAATCCAATCATTCTCTACAACACCTCGTCCATCTGTATCCTTTCTACTTTCTAGTTCTTTCCCTTCTTCAAACCAAGAAGGAACATGTTTCAATCCTTGCTTGAACAACTCATTGCCTCCTTGATGACTTGTTCCTTCTTCTGTCGCAACTATTTCTACTTTGACTTGTTCCTCCTTGTGGTCTTCATCTTTCTTCTCTACAAAAGATGACTGCGTATAATTAGGATGACTGTTATTCCTATGACTGTAAAATTCTTCTCTCAAAGTATCCCAACTGGGCTGTTCATCAGGATTGTCAGAAATAATCATTCCCAACTGATCAGCATCCAATCCTTCCAGAGGGTGCAAAGGTACTTTTTCTTGTTCTGCCTGAGCAACCATTTCTAAAATAGGTCTCAACTCATTCTCCATTCTGGTCTGTAGTTCTTTCACAGTGGCAACTTTCCCTTCCAACTCTACTTCTTCCACCAATCCCTTGCACAAAGTATTTCTCACAATGACATTATCACATCGCAAAACACCTTCTGTAGGTACAAAAAGCCTTGCACTATCTAGTGAAGAATAGACTTCTTTACACTTTTGGCACTGAAAACTTTGATATACGTGTCCCTCTGCCATCATTTCCGTAACTTTTTGTCTCATTCCATCCACACGATATTTAATCACGTCTATTAGATGAAAATAGTCAATATACCAAAAGGTTGCTTTTACAGCTCTTTGGTATTCCGTGCTATTCTCATTATTGTTGTTACTTTTGGTAGGTTTCCTTTGTACCCTAACTTCACACTTTACCAACTTTTGTTCCTGTAGTTGCAACAACAATTTACGAAGTTCTTTGGTTGCTACGTGCAACTTTTTAGATAGCAAGTCTTGTCGTATACTAATAATAACAGTTTGCCAACGGGTTTATCAAAGCACTACAATAGGTTACCATAGATACCCTACTTACTATTTTTCTCTTACGAGTGCATCCAATACAACAATATACAAGTCTGTATAAAACGCTCTTGCTACAACTCGAACCAAGTCTTCTATTTGCTTTGGAACTTGTGCCATTCAACGCACTTGAGAATGTCGTCCAAGATGGATCGTAAACTACAAACGATTATGGAAGCTATTCGAGTCCAAAACCTAAAACAAGCCTGGAAACTTGCTATAGGATTGGATCAAAAGAAGCCTGGATGGAAAGCACTTGAAGTTTTGAAAGCTGTTATATTGGACAAGTGGGGAAGAACTGAAGAAGCTGACCGAATAGTTGCAGGTTTCTATACAGAGGTGGATAGTAATAGTGATTGGCAAGAAGAAGAAACCCTTCAATCTTTACAAGTAAGCATTCAACTGATGAGAATATGTTTTTGTTGAATATTTGTAGTTTTTCTATGGTGAACGCAGAGATTGGAGTTCGTTGGCTCAAGTTTATCAACACTTGTGGACCCGCAGTATGAATCATTCTAGTTTGGGAGAAACATGTGTTCTTTATTATATAAGAGGGAAGGATTATTCGGAAGCTCAAAAGGCTGCCAATAAGTTGTATCGTTGTTACTCTTCACACTATATGGCGTGGTGGATTCTCTCTCTACTATTGCAAGTGAGATAGTTTCTTATGGATGTCGTAATGAGCGAATCATATGAGATATTATTTCTAGGTTCGTTATGAAAAGGCTGATTCGAGGATATTGATATTGGCAGGTAAATTGGGTAACAAATATATTACAGAAAGCCAATCAGTCTCTCCTTCTTTTATTCGTTTGTATATCCTTTTATTGGAACAGTTGAGAGACTATGAACAAGCGAAAGAAATAGCAAGACGTTATTTTGACTTATCCAGTGATGTCAAGAAAAAGGATTATATGGAATGTTTTGCCAATCTATGTTATCAAAATGGTCAATATGAGGAAGCATTGCAATATTATGAACAACTGATTGTACAACAATTGGAAAACTATCATTATTGGTACATGTGGATGAAATGTCAGATGTGGATGAAGAGTGATTGTCATTTTGTGGAATCCTATTTAAGAAATATATTGGAACAAACCAATCAATTATTTTCTCGTGCCCAAGTGAATTCACAACAAGTGATGGAATGCAAAACTTTACAAAAGAGAACACTTTATATGATTCAGATGGAAGCATGTCGAGAAGAGATCCATTTATGGGAGAAGAAGGGTCTTCAAGTTGATTGGATTTCACAAGATTTGTATGCGATTATTCGACAATATTTGAATGATATGTCGAGTCTTCCCTGTTGTTCTACTGATTTGAAAGTATTTGTTTCCCTTTTGAAACCCAATGAACGAAATCAGTTGTGGGAAGAGTTTCTTCAACCTTTTACTATTCTTTCATCATCCTTACTTTGTTCAAAGGAAAGAATCTTCACTACAATAGAACGTCTTTGGATATTATTATCTTTGGAGCCTTTTTCATTGCCATGTATGAATACTTTATTGGATCATTATCATCAATTGTCAAGAGACGATTTAGTACCTTTTGAACATCAATATGCTGATGGCTTTATTCTCTTGGTTGTCAATCAGTTGCTTTGTAGTCTTGAACGTTGTTGCTCTCCTCGTTATTTATTACAAGCCATTCACGTATTAGAACTTGGCAAACAAGCTAGTCCTTATGCCGTGGAGTTGAGATTATTTTTGGTGTTGTTTTATGCTTATTTAGGTTGTTTTGAAAGAGCAATAGAAGAATGGGATGGAATGGAATTGAAGCATATTCAAACATTGTCGTTGAGTTTCTTATTAGGTCCATTTTTATATCGTTGGTATGATGTGAATGGAATGCGTTGGTATCATAAGATATTATCGCTGTTTGAAAGAGAACATATAGAAGAGACACCTCAAGGCATCTTTTTAGCTATTCGGCAACAATCCTATGAAACTGCTTTGGACATTATTCAATTTCAGCACAAAGTGGATCATTCCGAAGTTATGTTATCCTATTCTATCTATTCTTGTCATTTGTTTCTATTTGATCAACATCGTCATTCTATTCGAAGTGCGAAAGGATTTTCATCGGATTGGCTTCGTCTCGTTGAGATGTGTTATCGTTCACTCTTTATAAGACAATGGAAGGAAGAAACTTGTCTTTTAGAGGATTTGTATATTTTAGATGATCGTAGTGTTTGGAAGAAAGGTTTAGGAATCATGAATGCAGAGAGTTGGTTGGATAGTGATGAGATGCGAGTATATCGAGTGAGATTGGAATATATCAATTTACGTCTTTTGTTGTCTTTTCTATTAGGAGAATGGACCAGTCTTCCTCATGGGTGCGTTGTGTTTTTTGAATCAGCTATTGATTCCATTCCCGAGGACAAGAAGGAGTGTTATGATATGGTTGATTATTGGTATTGTTTTTGGCAATGGATAAGTGTATTATGTCGTCAAGGAGAAGAAGAATCGACAGGGAATGAATTCTATCAACGATGGTATTCCAAATGGCAATCATTTGTGTCTTGGAAGAAGATGGATGGAAAAGAGACTTTGGAATATTTTCCTCAACAGTTTCCTAAATGGATATATTATGTTCATCAAATAGGATTGTATGGATTATTGAGTATAGCATATTTGGTGGATCATAGAAAGCAGTCTTCGGTAAGTCGTTCTCATGAGTTGTTTGGTTGGTGTTGATTTCATCTAGTCCATCTTGGTGGATGATTGGATCACTCCATGTCGAACGGGGGTGATGGAATGGCAAAGTGCGTTGCAAGTGATTCTTTCAACTCCAGTGGATGAGAAATATCGTTTATTGGCTAAAACATATACTGAAAAAGTACAACAGTTACAACAAGACATACAATATCTATCCAAACTGTATAAAACTCTCCATCCTACTTGAACTCATCTTGGCTACTTTCTTGGTTTTCACTCCAACCCTTTTTGGTTTTGCGCGCCAACCACTTCCCTACGCTGGCCTCTTGAAACCTTTGTTGCCAATTCTGCCACTGAGTTGGAATAGTGTTGTTGCCAGTATCTCGTATTCTATTCAATACAGGTTGCAATTGTTGTTCCATCAAGGCTCTCTTTTCGGGTACCCAAACTCTCAACTTTTCTACCCACTCTTCCACACTATTCACTTGCGCCACTTTATGGATGGTATAGACTCCTGCTACTGCAAACATACCACATAAACAAGTACCATATAACAATGCTTTGGAAGCCTAAATATGACAATGGAATGAACAAAGAATATCAAGACGAGCAAACAATATCTTACTAGACGAAAGCCTTCTGCTCTAGCAGCCATCATCGCTTCAGGTGTCCTTTCTTCTGTCACACTAGGTGGAGGAGGTTTTGTTACTCCAGAGACAACCGTACCTGCAGCTAAACCCACTGTAAACAATCCTAAACCACCATAAAAGAACGGTTTGGCATAATCTTTAGGGTCGAAAGGAAACTCAATATTGGCAAGCTCTTCCCAACTAGGAAGTTGGTCGTCCGAGTCTTGAGGAGGTTCACTGTCATGACCCATTCTTTCGTGTGGCGAGTGCTGTTGTGTGATCTTATCTGTGGATGGCTGTTGTATAAGAGTTATCTCGATTCCGTGTATACAAGAAAGCAATGGGAAACCAAAGCTGCTGCACTTTTATGGCAAACCAATAGTCAACACTCCCATTCCTTTCTTCAAGGGTTTCAGCAACTTGTGGTTTGTAGAAATACTAAAATAGGTCCTCATCGAATCACGGACGACTGGGGTAAGCAAAAATACTTTCTATTCTCTGAAATATCGACTCTTCAGGTTACACTTGTCGGGTCAATCAATCCTTTCGGGGTTGCTGCTTCTGGAAGCCTTTACATCCGCTTCCATTCTCTTGTCACGGCTGCTCTTGGGACGTTCGATGTTGTCATCACTTTGAATATTGTGTTGCTTGCTGTATGGGAGTAGAAAAAACTGTGGAAAAACCAAACAAAAATGTTGTCGACCCTTTTGCAACTTGTATTCAGTCTTGTCGTACTCGTTCTCAACACTTGTTACATGAAAATACATATACAAGCAACTGGACTTTTTGTTTTGGTACAGAAATACCACAAAATGAGTCCAATCCTCAATTCTCGTTTATGAGAAAACTCTAAACATGATTCGCTTTCATGAGCATATCGAGTACCTCCTTTCTAGGATCTTGTGCTCTCTTATGATCAACAAAAAGGGAAGCGTTCATGGGACAAGTATCTAGTTTCTTCGTTTCATTGCGATATCCAACTTGTTCAATATACGACTTTAAAATGGAAACCAATCCCGGTGAATGTTTCATGCAAGAATCTCGTAACCTCTTCAAGGCATCCAATCGTTCTCCATGACTAGCCACTAAATAATGTTCCGAATGTTCATCTCGAATCACTCGAACAGACTTGCCAATATTCAACCAAAAATCTTGAAACCCGGCTTCTCTTAATAAATCCAACGCTTTATGAGGATATCCCAACTCGGAATACATGCAAACGGCTGCCAAGATCGCGGGCTCATTCCATTCTATTCCACACTGCTTCATCTCTAGCAGAGCCTCTTCAACTCGTTCCGCAGTCGATCCTTTTTCCAAAATGTATCGCGCCCATGCTCGATAATAACAACCTTTGGTTCGGTTGATATGAAAAGGTAATCGAGAATCTCGACTCATTTCATGCAACAGCTTGAAAGAATCTTCAATACGACCAGACAAAAGACAAACATCCAAATAACGCTCTTTCACACCATATAAATGACGAGAATCAATAGCCAGCTGATGACCTTCTTCTATATATTCATCTGCCAAGGCAACGATTTCATCACGTTGACTAGAGCAATGGTCTTGTTCCAACGATTGGAATTGCTTTCGATATTGTTTCAAACCTTGTTTAAATGAAAGAAAGAGAAGAAACCAATCATGAATACTGGGAAGTGTATGACGTGGTAAACTACGCAATCCTTCATAGATATGTACAGCTCGATCATATATACCTTGCTTTCCATAAGCACGAAGAAGATGAAAACGACCACGATATCCTAAAGGAATATCCTCAGCTATCGCTTCTTGGTAAAAGGTTTCTGCTGACTGGGCATCGTTACAATTGGCAGCACAAAATATCAAGGATGAATAAACAGAACCACTGGCAACCTTTTCTTGGCCTTGTGGAAAACAACGAAATATTTCTTTGGCTCTCATCATGTCCTCCAAGTAACCACAAGCTTGTATAGCTACATCATATGTCACACAATCCGGTTCTAAACCACGAAGACGCATGTGATCAAACACTTCCAACGTTCGACGATAATCGCCCCCATCCAATAACCCTTTCATAAAAGCTGTCCATATAACAACATCATGGCCATGAGAAATATAATGAAGCTTCTTTTGAAACTCATCCGAAAACTTGGCAACTGTTAAAGCTGCAGGTTTGTTCCCATTCCGTTTCTTTTTCAATCCTTTCTTATCATTCTTAGAGAGCATGGAATGATCAGTTGGCACAGGAAACTGTACATCTCGAAATTGACGATGCATCAACAACTCTAGTGTACTGGCAATATCTCCTTGTTTCATTAAACTCGTTACCAGAGTGCATAACAGAGTATTATCCAGAGGATAACCACAAGCTTCCACCTTTTTCAACACGCCAAACAACTCTTCTGTATTTCCTACTCGAGAATACGCAAATGCCAAGGAATAATAAACTTCCATGTTTGGACGAATACCCAAAAGTTCCATCCTTTCCAATACGGAAGAAATATCCTCATGCTTTCCTATCAAGCCTAAAGTGCGAATACGTAGGGCAAAAGAACTTGTACTAGGTATAAAACGAGAAGACCACTTTTCCAACGCCAAATAGGGATCCAAATAGCCTGAAAAAGCAATCTTGCTGCCTGCTCTACGACCATATAGCTTCTTCGCAGACTCGGGAACTACCAAATCAATACAATCCGCTTCTATACGCTCTGAAGTTAACGCTTCATATAACTTGTTCGTTTCCACCAACGAAGAAGCTGCTTCATCTCCCTTGTCTTCCCCTTTCTTCGAAAGTTGCAACAGTGAATCCACGCCACGGACTCCTAACGTCGACGAAGAATCCACCTTTTTTCCTACACCCTTAAAAGACGATTTTGAAGATAGGTTCATCCTTCCAAGTTGAACTCTCATATATTGTACAAGCACCCTGTCTAAACTTTGACAGAGTAGTAGGGTTGATCCTATCTTGCCCCCCATTTTTTGATAAATTGAATAAGGGTATATCGAAATGAAGATGGCTTCAACAATTTTCGGAGAATGTGGAATCACAGTCTGAAAAAATTGACCATAGTATTTCAAACAAAAGGTTGTAAAATAACTAAAAAAAGTCACAATAGAATATGGGTCATATTCCCTTTTAATTCACAAGAAGAAAATTTCGCACTTTCGAGATTAAACAAAAAAATTCAACAACTGTTGAGACAATTTGCGTTGCAAACAGAATGACTATAAATAAGTAATGTAACTTTGATATTCATCTGCACAAGATTCTTCGATTCTTGTCACGAATGCTAAAGCAACAAGTGTCATATAAATATAATTGTAAAATAGAGCACTGTCATCAAACAAAGACTCCACTAATCATGTTTTGCAAAAAAAAATAAGACTCATCTCTCTATGACTACATATACAAACCGAATGGCTGGTCAACGAAGTACTTTCCATACGTTGTGGATAAGGAGTATTTTTGGGAGAATGAATGTAAACTGAATTAATTAAAAAAGGCACCAAAAAATATGAGAAATGATTCTGGTAGTAGTGTATTAATTGTGTGTGCGATAAAAAATTAAATTTCAACACAAGCTAATTTTATGGCTCAATAAATTAAATTAACTTTGTCATTAAATAATTTATGTTTAAAAATAATATGTTCACAAACCAAACACCCTATCTTTCTGCTCCTCCAGAGCAAAAATTAAAAAGGCAATTTGCTGAAATAAAAATACAAGCTTTCTTGTTATTCGACAACTGATTTGCTACTTTACGAGAGCTTGACTTGCCATTTCGAGCAGAAACTGTTTGATCTTAGTGAGAGCTGTTTCTATGTCGATGTAAATTTGATCTTCACTTAAGAATTGCAAGATCCATCGAGGCAACTTCGTAATTTTGTCATATCTCGCATAGCGACTTTAATTCATGAGTTGAATGAGTATTTATATATAAAGGTTCGTTTACCGATCTGCGAACACCATTATTCCGTAATCGGACTTGTTACGAATGACTCTCCCGGCGCACTGTGCTGCTTGTCTCATTGCATCAAAAACTATTTTTTGGTTCAGTAAGGACCTACGAAAGCAAAAATGTTCATACCTAAAAAGTCATTTTCCATAATTTGAAATCTTTCTCTAAGATATCGTAATCTTGCTTTTAGTTCTCTTGATTCTGTATACTGAAACGGCATCTAAAAACGAATACGAGTGAGAGACTGAAGGTATTGTTTTCGATAACCTACTCCAAAGAGCACGACACATCGGCCATAGTGATGATCGAAATCAATACCTTCAGCAGCCTTTCCTCTTGCCACTGAAAGGAATATGGCCCCTCGCTAAATTTTTCATGTTGAAAAGGTCATCATCATGAGGAAACATTATTTCCAACTTACCCCTATATCACAAGCTGTTCGAAAATTGCGCAATGCGAGGGAAGATTCTGCGCTATCACTAGTTTCTATAAACAACAATTTCATAGTTTGTAGCTCATCCAACAAGTTGTTTTCTTTCCACACATCCAAAGCAAGCTCCATATATTCATAACTTGGAAAGAAACCAACGATACCATCTGGAACAACTTTACTGATTTCGATCAATATCCTACCATAACTTTTCGGCACTTGTAATTCACCTATTCTTGTTTACACACACACAAAAAAAGCAAGTAGTGAGTGTAATCTATCACCTCGTTGGTTGAACTTGGAAGTCAATAAAACTCTGTCTTCTCCCATTCCTATGATCAAAGGCAACACACATCTTCTACTGATAGACATATTGAAACTTGCAGTAATAGCCGCTCTGTAATCGTAAGCAAAATGCACCCATGGAAACGACAATCATACCGAAAATTTAACATTCTAGGATAAAAATCCAACGGACTCAACGTTCCTGAAGTAATAACCACGTTTCGGAATTTGCGTGTTACGGGCATCATAGCTAAACTGGCATCCAAGCAAGCGAGTTGCAGAACGGGCGATGACCAAGCATGGCTTTTGATTTCGAAAGGTTCTACGATGATAGCAAAACCCTGAAAAAGGAATGATATATCATGGCATCGAAGAGATAGCAAGCTCACGTACACTGGAATAAGTAGAAGCAATGGTAATCAATTCAGCAACGGAATCCAAGGAACGAAATCGTGACCAATCACCTATTTCTAGGGTTCTGAGTAATGATGATAAGCGATCCGACGTGAAACGGAAACTTTTGACATCGACTGGGCATTGTTGACTCAATTCCTAACCAAAAGCATAAGAATCGAAAGAGTTGCTTTCTTTCATTACTTGAAGGAATTTTGTATGGGTCATCTCCAAAGCTTCTGGACGGTTCAACAAGTTCTATTATATCCATCCATTTGAACTTGGACTCGACGCAAAAAAAGAGTCAACATACTTTGAGATAGGCTATCAACGACTGTAAATAGGCGATGAAGTGTTCTGCTTTCCGAATACTTGGGGGAACTGTTTCTTCCAAGGTTTGATGCACATCATGAATACTCGGTTGGGACATTTCCCAGTCACTTGCACTATTTCATCGTCACAAGCGACGCAACTTGCTGCTTTTCTTACTTGAAAGAAGATGAAACCAGCCAGTGATGAATCGTTTGACCTTGCGTCAAGTTTTGATATTCTTGCTGTAGCATCGCAAAACTTTGGCCTTTGGCACTAGCTATTCGATTGGCTAAATACATCGCTGCACTATGTAGTGTAGGTAACGAATATCTATCAAGTGCGTCCAATCCTTACTTGTTGGCATCATCGATAGTACTTGTATTCACCCACACCGACAATGCTTCAATACAAACATTGTCGATATTGTGAGCTTCATCAAACACCACAATAGCATCTTGCGGCAACTCTCGTGATACTAACTGTGACACCTAAATATCATATTTGTGATGGTCTCACAACAACGAAGGATTATCACGCCCGCTCCTACCTTTGGATCCAACAAGTAATGATACGAATAGACAACCAAGTTGGCAAACGCTAACAGTTTTCGTGCGTAGAAATAAGGGCACCAACCGTTTCGTTCGCCCCAACGTCTCCAATCTTGTATGGAATATACACCTGAAGGAATCATCATTTCGTCCATCTGATGGGGCATAGGATATGCTCAATATGTACGTGCGTATGGATAGCTACGTGCCTGTTGTTCTAAGCATTCATAAAAGGGACACTGCGGGATCGATGGATCCGCCTTTGCTTTCTCTCTTATCCAACTGGCAGTTAGTGAGCGACAACGACCATCCACCATAAAGCCTTCTCCATAGGAAAAGACTTGCTCGTTCAAACACAAATGTTTCCTATCCACAGCAGTTTGCTCTTTCTCTTACGCAAACATTCTTCTTCGCTTACCTTGAAGCTAAACCAACACACAGGAAATGACCATCCATCACTCTTTCTTGCTGTAAACAATGATACAGTATGTTCGCTTCTTCCATCACTTTTTCCATTTCTTCTACCGTTCTGGTACAATAAATAATTTTACGCACCTGTACATCCCATAAAATGAACATAAAAGAGCCGTTCAAGATACTTACAGTGGGTTGGGTTTGAAGGAGGTAGGAAGTTAACAAGGATAAAAGAGTGATCGTTTTGCCAGTGCCTGAAGGCATCTCCAATACGACGTGTCCTTTGGCATCCAACGCCTTCTTTAGTTGAGTCATATACGATAACTTTGCAGTGTCAGTACTCAAGAATGGAACAACTTGTGCCTACTTGTTCTGGATATACATGCGGATAAGGAAAATAGATATCCAAACCATCCAACTGGAACTTCATGAAAGAAGGGTGAAAATGGATTTTATTGTGAAAAGTTGCGTGAAAGTGGAAAACATTTTGTCTTCCACACACAACAACCAATACACAAACACATACATCCATCATGTATATCATCACACACATACACACACACACACATTCACACAAAGAGAGAGACATAATAGACATTTTCCAATCATATATATATATATCAGCCTACTATCTATTATATCCATAGATGGATCACAAATAGAGCTGCTGGCCAACTACATATCTTTCCAATTATCTAAAAACAATCAAGATAAATGGAAACTTCCTTGACCTTCTCGAATAGCATATTCCAACCGTTCTTTAGCAATTTCATACGAAGAGTACTGTGGAAGTTTCAAGTAATTGGTACATGTCATAACAGTTGGCAAGCATTCATCAGGACTTCGACCTGCTTCTGGTGTTCGCTTTACAATAGTTAGACGGGGATTCAATGCAGCCAAACCTCCAACCGGCAATCGAGGAGTGCCAGTCACAAATGTCAAAAACATTCGTTGTTCCTCTAAATTGTATTTTGATAACACTTGAAACAAGTATTGTACGGCAGGACTTTCATGAGTATAGCCATGATCACATTGAGTAGCCGCCACCAAACTATTCCACTCCCATTTCTCATAGCTAGGTCCACATAACAAAGACTCAAACTCTTCAGGCATAAATTGTAACCAACTCGTCGGTGACAAAACCTCTTCACAACCTGCACAAAAGGCAGCAACTTGCCTAGAAACTCCATCCACTAACAAATACCTACAAAATACTCACTCAGATTGGATACACTATCATCTATATATAACTTACCTGCAAACTAGGCTAATATAATCTTTTACATTTTCTTTCGTAACAGGACAACGACTTCCACCTGGAAACAATTCCATATTCTCCGCTCCTGGAACAGTAAAATATAAACATAAATCTTCAATAGCATCTTCATTTCCTCCTTTCTTGGCTGATTCCTTCAACTGCAACATGGCAAACAGTGAAGAAGCTAAAGCAGGGTCTACTTGAGCCAAATCTTCTAACGTGGGATGATAACCAGAAAGAAAAATATCGGCTTCATTCATACAAAACTTATGCTCAATATACGCTTGAACAAGTTTCACAAAATGGGGTGATAAACGCAAGTCTAATAAACGTCCATCTAGCAATGCTTTGGCACAAAACTTTCCCATAAAATGAAACAATAACAAAATTTGTTGTGCCTAATAACAACAATTCGGTTTCTCTATCATTTCCATAAAAAAGACAACACTTACTTGAGGAGAACGGTCATCCTTATCCATCACATTAGGAAATAACCCGTTTCCTGGCGGCTGCGTATATTTCTTTTCTTCCGCATTCTCCAGACTTTTCCAAGAAACACGACTCTTCCGATGACGAGATCTCTTTGGCGATATGTGTTCAGAACAGCAACGAGCATCGACACTCTTCCATAGTCCCAAATCACTTCGTTGAAGTTCATTGCTAACCAAAGTATAAAATTCCAACGTTGGCCCCAATCCGGTTCCTACTTCATCAAAGAATTCAATTTCCAATATACTCCTTTCTTCACAATAGAGTTCTAGCGCTTTCATTGCAGAACGAAGAATACAGTTCCTAGATATTCGAACCTTTTGCCTAGGCAATCTTCCAAGCAGGCTTTCTCGATCTTGATAACGGTCAAGCCTACGGTTCAGACTAAAGAAACTCGCCAATGAACTTGCACCTCTCAATAGACGAGGATGATGAAGTTGGTGAAGTGCTTCTGCTCGCTGTTGAAGCTTCCTAAATGCACGTGCAATACCCAAATAAGTTAACTGAAAGGCCAACTGTCTCGTTTCAAAGGGAAACAGAAATGGAGAGTGACGTGGAAGATACTTTGTCCAGTGTGGATAGGAAGCACTTGCGAGAATGACGGGATCTGAAAGTTGCCGAATCAGCTTTGAGGATAACTTATGACTGTGAAAGATATCATCCGGAACAATGGTGCTCTGTAATGAAACTGTTGTTTCCTCTCTTTCCAACTTATTGATACGGAAAAGATCATTGAGTAACATAATACAATTTCCAGCGATCTCTGAGATATAACTGGGGGGATTGACAGGTTTCACTGTGGAATGTTGTTCTGAATGCATCTTCTCTACAAACTTCTCTATGTTCAAATCCTCATCATCCTCACTTAAAACTTGTTCATTAAACTCAAGGGTATAAAAGCTATCCCAAAGACCAGGCTCTGGAACTACGGGATCTCTCTCCAAGTTTAGTGAGCAGAAATTGGTGACACACATCAAAGCGGAAAAGTGCGAAGGAACTGGATGTCCATTCATATAAAAGCACAGCTTCCTTCTTCTTGAGCAAGATGCCACACCAACATTGTTATTGTTGTTAGATGGACGAATTTCCATTTCTTGTTGCTGTGTCGAAATGGAAGTTGAAAGATGTTCCGAAGGGTCCGTATGACATGGACGTGTAGGTGACAAGGAATCTACATCCAACTCCACTGCAGGAAGAGATGAACTCAAACCTTCAGTATAAAGATTGTCCCCCCAAACATCTTCGTCTTGACTTGAATCTTCATCTACTTCTTCTTGTTCTTCATTCACATCAGCAACGGGAGCAGATTGATCAGCCCATTCGTCTGCATCATCTTGATTCAGGTCACTCATATCCTCTTCTTCTCCCACGTCTTCCTCCGCAATCGATAATGTTCTGTAGATAGTAGTGTCCTCTGATGGGCTTTCATAACTTTGTGAACTTTCCTGTGCAGAATCCCATCCTTCAAATAGTTCAACCATGAATATTTCGTAAAGACACAGCAACAAACCTACCTTCTTCAATACCTGCAATGCTCTCTTCGTCTGTTGTATCTTCAGAATCACCTCTGCCGGTACTTGATAATAATGTAAGGCGTTGTCCACTACTCGAACGTGTTCTTCTACTTCGGGTACGACCAAGGTTGGCATTATTTCTTTGTTCTAGACGTTTGACGACAAATTTTTCTATAGAACGAATATTCGTTAGCGGCTCTATGGAAGCACAAATTGAAAATGCATGTCGAGTTCTGGATTGTTGTTTTAGTTTAAACTTGAGAGGTTGGTGCAATAAATGAAGAGCTGTTCCAACGGTTATATCAGGCGAAATGACAGGAACATCCTCAGTTGCTGCCAATACATCCACAGTTCTTATTACGAGATTTCGAAATCCTTCAGGATTCCTCTTTGCACTTTTAGCAAATATAGCAAGTCGCTGTTTTCGCAAAGACTCGTTTCCATTCGCTGCAAAAAAGTTCACCACTGCTGGAATAGTGTCACTCTGGATCATTTCAAACCTCGAAACACTCTTTTCCCCATGAAACATACTTAGCAAGGCATCCAGTTTCTCTTCCATCTCATTTGAAAATAAAGTTTCATCCGATGGTATATTACTCAAAAAGCTGCCAATCTCTTTCAATGACTCAAAAAATGGATTCTGAGATTGGCATGCTTCCGATTCTGAATAAAATTCCAAAATACTGTTGATGTTCTGCGCAAGTGCTCCATTTGCAGAGTCTTCTTCCGATACAGATTGACAACGTTCCTTCAACCTTCGAAGCTCATGAAAAACGCCTTCACGAACAAAAGGAACTCTCAGAGAGTCTTTTAAACTATTCATACAAGCAACTGCCAGATGTGTGCCAAACGCATTTTCCATCTTGGAACCATTGAAACTCAAAAGACTTGAAATAAACGGAATCAATGTGCTACTAGTACTTGATATGGGATTATTAAACAAAGTTGCTTTCAATACGTCACTCGAAACACATCCAACAAACTTTCTCATGCAAGACATAATCTGTCGTTTCACTACTGTACTGGTCGAAGATTTGAACAGCTTGATAAACTGAGGAAACAATAGAGTACCATACGGATGTAATATTTCGGGTGACTCAAGAAGCATATTTCTCCTTTGTCTTTCGATTTCACTTCTAAATTGATCAGAAAAGCGCGAGGAAACTTCAATGCGATAAAGCTCCACTATCTTTCTCTGCATGGTATAGTTACTGTTATCCAAGTATTCTTCTGATTCTGTTACAAGTGCGTCTGCTAATTGTAGGACGTCCGATGCAGAGCAAGTTGCAGAACCGTCTTGTTCAAGCAAGTCTTTCAATAAAACTACAATTGTCATGAGTTGTCCGTTTTCACCCACACGTTCTTCTGTCAAAATACGTTTCAACAAAACTGCAGAGCCCCTAGCTCCATTTGATAAAAGGTTTAAGATATCTGAGACGGTATGACTTGACAAGGACGAGATTGCAAATAACAAAAAATCCATCATCTTGGTGAGAATAGGGAAGTCTTCGCTGTTGGAACTTCCCAGTGCAAAAATTTTCGAAAGTTCTTCTGAATGCCATCTAAAAGAATCAGTCAGTCGAGCGAAAGCAGTGATTCCGCTATCCCGAATACGTGAATCTTCAAAAGATAGTAACTGATACAATGAAGGCAATGCCTCTTCTATCTTGCTAAATGAATCCACCGTTACAGAACGACAAAGGTTGGCGGCAGTACTGGCAGCTGTTCTTTGAACACCTGTCGAGAAAAAATCGATATAGGATAGTACTGCAAGTAACCCACCGGAACGAAGAACTGGGCCTGGAAATTCTCGACTCATCTTTTCCAATGCCGTCAAAGCCTGTTCTGCTAAATCTATGTACTCTATAGATAATAGCGTATTGCAAAGCACGCTAGGTGCTCCATGATGTGTAATGGCGGATGCTGAGTGAGGAAGCACTTCCATCATATGACTCAGTGCTCGTGCAGCAAGCAACATTGTGTCAGGACACTGACTTTCCTCCAGAAGGGTCACTAAAGCAGGTACAAAGGAATCAATTTGAAACGACAGTAGTGAATCCTCAGTTCCAATAGATAAATATTCACAAAGGTCATTCAGCGCTGCCAGTCTTTGCGACTCGTCAGTAGGGTCGCGAATAGAGCTTAATAAGTGACTGGTACGCACACCTCGTTCCACAGCAAACAAGTCCTCAATACCCTACACTTTGTTATTATCTGAATTTTTGGGCTTTTCCCTTTTGCTACTTACAGTTCCTAATCTTCTGAGTAAGCCATGTAAAGAGCTAGAAGTTGCAATGCGCCTAGATGTGGAAGCTTCGTGCAACTCTGGAGAAGATGCTTCTTCCTCAAGCCGTCTAGAAACATTCACCCTCTCATTTGCAGAGCTTGAAGAACTATGTGACTCGAAGCTCTTCCTATTTTCGTCGGAGTTCACTTCGGTGTTGCCTCTTTGCGCCATTTCTTTGGTCCTTTCTGAGCTGCTACTTCTCAACCTCTTTGAACTGCTGAATAACAATTCCCTTTTAATTCTACTATCTTGCTTAGATTGACGCTTGGTACCTGGAGTTTTGTCAGAGTTTTAAGTGTTTTCTGAGGGCGTGGTCCTACCTCTTGAACTAGAAGGCTGCAACTCTTGTCCTAACTCTTCAGAGTTATACTCGGAAAGTTTCTTCTCCTTCTTGCTTGTCTCTTTAGACTGTGACCAACCAGACGAACGAAATCCCTTTCCTCGCTTGTGTTGGTCCCTTTGGTCTTCACGTGGCAGACAATGGTTTGTCTCTGTACTCGTGTCGACTCTTTTTTCTCTATTCCTCAATGTGTACTCCAAGGACCTCTTACGGTCCTTACTTCTTGTCTCCATACTCCATGCTCTCAAGCTCTCTCTATCCAATGCTACAGCCAAAAAGCCAACAAGTACAATTCTTCAACTGGACCACCGACAGTTGGCAGATGTCTTTGAGCGGGAAATGCGCTCTTGACGTTGCTTCTGACTCTAAAGTTTTCAAAAATACACATATTATCAAGTATGAAGTTTATCGTATATGATGGCATTGTATCTTTCAATATGACCAACAGCCAATGAATAGACTGTGCACCTACCAAGACCTTGGGCAAAGACAGTGTGGTTACCTGAGGTTCGAATGGTGCCACAGTCAGCCATTAGTTTTTCTAGGCAACTTGAAAGTTGATAACCATGAGAAAAGACAAAAGATTCACAAGGCTGAACTCCCAAAACCCCTCCAAGTACTATGAACTATAGTTGTCGATAAATGTGTGCCAAATATGTGACAACTGATTGGAGCACAAGAGTTTTTTTACAATACGTAATATGACCACAATATGCCATCAGTTCGTGTGAAAGTGTAGAAGAATACATTTCGTTGGCTCCAAACGACCCTTTTTACACTATATATCAGTTTTTGCTCCGATGGGAATAGTTATGAGAATCATAAATTGGTAGTTTTCTTCTTGTCAAACTTGAGTTGACCATATCCTATCCAAACTTGATGTAGAATATTCACTTGAGACTCTCTTCATAATATGATTGACATAAATTGTCTAGTTACATATATTGATATATATCGAGTACATAAAACTCTCCAGCCGCATCGGTTTTTGGATTGGCCAGTGAGATACTTTGGCTCATCATGTTTGCTGAAGACTATGGCGATCAAAGGGCAACTCCTAGTTATGCTAAACGTTGGATATGTATTTATCCCGTGTATATAGATGCATGTTGTTCTTGGTTTCAAGTAAGTTTTGTAAGTGTATACTATGTAAGTTATTCGAGCGTTTCTAGGGTAGAAAGATTTCCAAACACTTGTGTTCGGAGAATCCTAGTGCTGAAGAGGTTGCCCATTGTTGTGAACAACTTGGTTTTGAGATTCTATTTGAGGTGAGTCTATTGAAAGTTGGTTATCTTTGCTTGATCTTCTATGGGGCTTTGTTATTCTTACTCCTAGGCTGATAAGAAGCATCCAAGAGATAGTTTTCGAAAGGGACGTATTCGAGTGCATCTATTTGATGAACAACACAAGTCTTTGATCTCGAATATAGAAACAAGTTGGTATATCGTTTTAATTGGATAGGAAGATATTCATACTTGTGTGGATCGCAGGAAAACAACTTTTGATAAAGGTTTCTCAATGTATCCAAGAACAGCGTATGAAGCACGGCCATAAAGGAAACAAAACGACTAGCGATGATAAGACAAAAGGAAAGAATAGAATGAAGCGATCATAAATGAATATTCTTTTGCTCCTGGATTGCGGATCATTGTCATGTTTATCTCAAGTTGTCCTATTTATTTACGTTGTTTATCTACCAAGTTTGCTTGTTTCAACTCCAAACCACAACGTTCAACCATTCGTGTATTACATCGGAGCTATTGTCTTCACATGTGCTATAGAAAGTCTTCTTCACAAGAAACTGAAGAGTCTCCTTCTCACCAAAGAGATGTCGCAGATTGGGCTAAGAGAGTGCCTCGTCAGTTTATACTATTTTTGGTTCTTTCTACAATCTGTTTAGGATCTCTATTTCCGTTGACACTCAAGCTGCAAGGACCACTCTTAGGTTTGGGATGGAGTGAAAGTAAAGTGATGTATTTCGATTCAGCACCTGGAGTGGTGAGTGTTTCTTATGTTGCTGTCGAGAAGGGCTTATTCTTTGTTTCTAGTCTTTTGTAACGCTTTGGTTATTGACTATCGTGTTCTTTCCCGAAAAAACAACTTATATTTTTCGCCTATTGGCAACTATTTTTGTGATAACGAGTGTGATCGTTGGGTTGATACAATATTCGGTGGTAAGTATTTTTGATATATTTTGGACTTTATGATAATGTGATTTAGATTACTCCTAGTGATGAAGCAGCACTTTTGATAGTTTCTATTCCTACTTTGTTGTATACGGTAATTGGGTTGTGTTGAGTGCATATCTTATGATAATGTAGTTGTGTAGACTTTCTTTAGTTGGCGTTTGAGAAAGTATTATTTACAAGGAAAACTTCCCCAAGGAAAACCACGAAAAGAGTGATTCAACTCGTTTTATTTCTTTTCAAAAGGTAATAAAGCTGGACCTTGTTCTTGAATCACACCATTTCCTCCACAATAAGGACAAGACCTCTCTACATATTGACATGAAATAGCTTGTGCAGGAGTTGCCGGACCACATGAAAGACGAATAATGGTGCCCGTTCCAGCACAGAATTCACAAGCCGTAAGAAAAGCATCTTGAGCTTTCGTTTGATCCAATAATGGCTTTTTCACCTTTTCTCCCATTCCTAATCTCCACATAGGAACTAATAACAGAATAGCAACTACACCACAACCCATCAAACTACTCAAATATGCCTGCCATCCATATCGAGCAATCAGACTCGTCAATGGAAATCCAGCAAAAGAAGCTCCCAAATAAGCTACCCAACCTAGAAAGCCTATCGTTGTGCTTACTGCATCTTTATGAACAATCTCTGCACCAGCAAGACCCACCAACATCTGAGGTCCGTAAATAAAGAATCCAATAGAAAATATAACCAACCAAGTGATATATCGAAACGAACCAGGAATATACCATAAAGATACTACAGAAACCAAAACTCCAATCAACCATAAAATAATGATTGGAATCCGTCTTCCTCTCAACATACGATCACTAGCCCAACCACTAACCAAAGAACCCATCAAACCTCCTATTTCCATACCCGACACTCGAAAGGCAGCCTCTTGTGGACTTGCAACTCCTTTAAAATCCAAAAGAAATACATGAGCCCAGGAGGATATGCCTTGCCTTATAAAGTAAATAAAAAAATAAGACAACGCTAATAACCAAACATATGGATTGGAAAAGACATAGCTTCGAAGACTTGCCAAAAAGGACAATCTTTCATGCTGTTCTTCTTTCATTGAAGAAGACTGATCAGACTCTGGATCATCTCGATATATGTGAACAGGTGGAAGACCTATTCACATTTCTCATTTCATCTATACAAGACTCTTCAAAAGACTATGTATACTTACCTACGACTTGGGGCTTATCTCTTATTCGATTGAAAAGAAAACAAGACATGAAAAGGCCTAAAATACCTGGAGCTATCATTCCATACTTCCAACCATATCGTGTCGCACAATAACCAGCAACTAGAGGAATCAAAAAACCTCCAGTATTATGTGAAGTATTCCAAAACCCCCACCAAGTTCCTCTTTCATTTCTGCTATACCATTGAGTCAATAATCGTGCACAAGGAGGAGCTCCAAAGCCTTGAAATACACCATTCAAAGCCCAAAGTAAGCATAAAATATACAAATTGGAACTTAATCCAAATAAAATATTGACAACTCCTGTGATAGCTAAGCCACTAGACATAAACAAACGAGTAGAAAAGCGATCCGCAAGAATGCCACTAGCTAGTTTGCTAAAGCCATAAGCAAGTGGAAAAATAGAAGTGATTACACCTAATTGTTGCAAATTGAAACCCAAAGCTACTCTCATAGCTGGTGCCACATAAGTAAAGCTATTTCTCGTGAAATAATAAAACGCATAACCAATAAAAATAGAATAGAATATACGAATTCTCCAATGCCAATATTTACGGTCCAGTTCTTCGTCTGCTCCTTCCAATAACTGAGAACTGACGTTACTACTTTTGCTACGTAAGGACTGGGGAGTTTCCAGCGAGGCCTTTTCAGTTACTCTATCATAAGGTTCCTCTGCACTCAGTCTAATGGGAAACTCGTTGTAATCATAACGTTTGTATAGTTTTCCAACACTGTATGAACGCTTTCCTCTTCTCACTTTGCTTGACCACGCACTCTTCCCCGACACTCCATAATGGAAAACGCCTAAGAAAGCTGCACGACTCTTATGCAAGTACTTTATTTGACAAAGGGAATGTACTTGAGAGTGGATATCCATCCTAGCTCTCTTTATGTCGACGTGTTTTTTCAAGTGGTCGTCAACTTGCATCCAATGACGTCTCTTGTGGAGAAATCAACAACTCATCGTTGTTCGTTTTGCAAAATACAATATGCGAATAACATTTATATCACAACGATGAATAGATGGATGGTACGAAATAAAATAGCTAACATTGCATATCTTTCATTCAAACTCTTTGGACTTTAACGCCCTCTGCTTCTTGATAATCAGTTTGTCGAGTTTTTGTCTACCCACATGAATGCGACCCACTTGACGACCCAATATAGGCTGCATAGTCACATTCTTTTTGCTTTTTCCTTGTTTGGGTCTCTTTGTAGCTTGCTTCCACAGATCGTCTGCTGCAAGTCGAGACCTACGTAAGGAGAAACGTATACAAGGACCAGCTTCTTCCAAGGCAACTCTTGGGAGATAAGTATCTGATTTTTTCAGTCGAATCATAAAGTTTTGAAAACTTATCGTTCTATCGTGGTATAAAGAAATGACAAAGACATTATCCAACTGTTCTAAACTCAGTTGCCGGTCTTCAAAGTCGTGGAATAAATCTCCATGAAGAGTAAACAACGTGGAATAGAAGAATAGATCAAACACGTACCGAGAAACAAATTTTTCAGTTTTCTGGTGGTATCGTCGCTATCAAAGTCACCCACAAAGCACACCAGAGGCTTCAACTGCGACTTGAGTTGTTTGGCCTAGGACAGTTTTATCACCTCTATATCGAAACATATCGTATTTTACCATTTCAAACTCATCGAGACCTTTGTAATCTACAACTCCTAATTCGAACATATCGAGCAAGTGAAAGTCATACAATCTTCCCAATATCAAGTTGTGCGGCCGTTTCTTGGTATGATTACCCAAAATAAAATGAGAACAGTCATTCTTTTTGCAAAGAAATTCTAAAGAGGCTTCTCCACCAGTTTCAAACGGTAAAATATTATTTTTCTTTCGAAGCTGTCTACAGTGTGGCTTTTTCAGTCTTGAAAGGTCTGCAAGTACGTTCTTCACTTGCTGCGAAGTCTGATGTCCATTGATTACTAGTAAGCCTTTTGGTGGTTCCTCCCATTGAGGAGCGATACTTTCCAAATGCTTCTTTCCTTTTCTGGATTTAGGTGGTCTTTGCTTTTCACTAGTTGGAGATGTTACATTCATTATTTGTTCGACGATAGACATGGCCGATAACAATTTCTTGACAAAATGCTGTGGTGGTTGGATTGTCTATCGGCTTGGAACTGTTTCCAACAAGCATATAGCCAAATGAATACTATTCTACAAAAACCCGCTTTATAAACAACCATTTATTATCCCAAGAAACTTGACATTTATCGAAGCGTGAAAAAGGCAGTCAGCCCTATCAAACCTATGCCAGCCAACGTCCAGAATAAGATATATTGTCCACTTCTGTTAGGACTCGCTTCAAGAGAGGTCATGTCTTCTTGTGTCGTCTCAGGTATCCATTGTGGTGGACGTTCCTTATTATCTTGATAAAGTTTGACATATTTTGGTACGCTATCTTCTTTGTTTTCCTTTACAGCTTCCGAACCTCCCTTATCATTGGAAACCAATTCAGTCGAAGCCACTGTTCTCCAAGTAACAGGATCGACAACTAGCTTCTCTCCAAACTTGTCTCTAGCTTCTTGTCTTCTCTTTGCTGCAAATTCTTCAGAATACTGTTTTCTGCTTTCCACTTCCATAGGACTTTCAAATACGAGAGTAACTTCGTCCCCAAAGCGTACTTGTATACCTTTCAAAACACGAGGTAGACCAACTCCTCTAGTAGACCATACTTCTTCACCAAAAGTAGCACTAATAGCTACTAGAATGTCACCTTTTCGAATATCACCACGTGAGACTCTAGCTGCATTTCCTCGAGGATCAATATCAGCCACAAATACCATGCCATCTTCTGCTTCTTCTAAAACCAAACCTAAAGGTTTCTTTACATTATAAGCTCTTTCTCCTGGTTGAACCTTCCTTCTAGAACGATCTTGATCGTCCTGAAATATATTGTAGTTGTATTCTGCAACTATGCGAAAGGAACGAACAGTGGTTGCCCTTTTTGTATGAAAATAACCTCTTCTGAAGGAATAACATTTGTTTCCAGTGAGAACTACAGTAGATGATTGACTAGAAATAAAAGTGGAAAGACAAGAATGATAGCCTGCCAAGAAACTCAAAGCTTGCATGTTCTTCCACCCGCCAAAGCAGTATTGACGATGATGAGAGATGTAACCTGACCTCCTCTCCTCTCACTTTGTTATCATCAAGTTTATCCAAAATACTTACTGGGATACTTGTAGTAGATGTTGCTATCATACCTTGAATAAGTTTATGGACACTATGAATAACCAATCCATTTAGATAAAAAAGGGGACTTTTCAGTTCAACTGAGGAGAATATCTATGCTAGTTAGTGTTCATACGCAACTTGTCGTCCTTAACCTCTTTGAAAATATAAATACTCAAGTTTTCAGGATACGAACCGTGTTCACTTCCAAAGGAGCTAATGGATAACGAACAATTCTTGAGTTACAACATGACGCTCTAATATCTCAGTCTATAAGGGAACAAGTTGCACTCAAAGTGGATTAGTTACAACAGTACAGATGGCCAAAGATAGTGGAGTACCAATCAGACGTCGTTGAATCCAGTATAACCAACTAGTTATGAGTTGTTTTCCCTGAAATCTGATTTGCCACTTGATGATAGGTCTTTGCTAAAGAATGGTACAACTCATCACAAGCACTTGTTATCAATGGATATTGTAGCAAATCAAATTCCTTCTTGTCGAGTTGAAAGTGTTGTCCTAGAAGAGAGAGCCAATATTTGATCACTTTGTTATACAAAGAAACAAAACCGTCATCAACTCGATAGTCATTGGGCACCTGGTCTTGCGAATTGTACGAAGGAACTTTCTGTGGAGAGATTGAATGATTGTTTGATCGTTGCTCCACTTCGTAGTCTTGATGAGTTGACAGAGATGGGTCGATATATTCTCTCTGACTGATTCTGAGTGAAAGCTTACGCAAAGCTCTTTTTCTTCTTTTCACCACACCATTTTGGTTTGACGGCGAAGACAAAGGATGCTTCTCATCGATTTTCCTCTTCTGAGAGTCGATACAATGTGAAGACCGAGTTATCAATGGACTGGAGGATTGTAATAATGACACAGAGTTTTCCAAGTGTTTAGAACAACCCTGATCCAAGGATTGAAATGATTGATCATCAGATACTGGATGATGCCAAAATAGTTGAATATCTGCCACGCCATCCATCCTTTGTATATGTCGTTTCCACGTAGTTGTGAAAGTTGTTCGATAGTCGGTTTCTGAATCAGTTTCTTCAAGAACACGAGATAAAGCCATTGCATGAATCTTCTTAGCAACGACAGCAAATATGGAACCAAAATAGCCTGGATAGGTTAATGGAATTATTGTGTGCATCTCGAAAGTCGTTTGTTTGGGTTGTTTACGAAGCAAACAAGATCGTGATATTCCTCCTTGAGTACGAAAGGTTATTCGAAACCAGTGACCATCAGACGTATTTTGTTCGTTATGCCAACGAATGAAGTGGTCACCTTGTTGGTCATCTATTCGAAATTCACAAGGAAGCGTTATAGTGTGCCATCCATGTGTATTTGTGTCAAGTTTTTCCAATTCAACAACAGGTTCCAGTTGCCTAAAGAACAACCAAAGAGCTCGAGTTTCATTGGACAAATATTCTTCTCTAGTAATCTCTATAATACCTGAACCGAGCCAAGTGGATGATGATCGAATAAAGAGAGCCCCTTTCCACAAAAAGATGTTCTTCTCTAGAGACTTCCACAAGATGGGGAATTCCTTTTCCTCTACTCGTTGAACTAAATTTATCATCAGAGACCATTTTGAAAGCAGAAGAGAATTGCTACAAGAACCAACAACGATAGAAAATATACACTGTTTGTAGGAATATCTCCATTTCTGAATCATGTTTACCATATAGAGCAACATTTTCATTCCGTTGTTGTTATCGACTAGAGGCTGTTGTTGATTGACTCGCAGGTCAAAGATGATATAGGTGGGAATCGAGAGATGGAATGAAGCTTCCACAAGTTGCTGTGCTTCCTCCATTAGAGTTTCATAATCAAGAGATATAATATATTCTGTTTTCTTTTCTTTCTTATTATCTTTCCCTAGTTGCTCCAACTGGGGTCTCCAGTTTGTATGCACTGCCACTGAACTACTATCCTTACACAAGACGAGAGAGGAAAACATAGAGTCTTTGCTGTCAAATTCATTTACTTGTTGTTCTTTTGTTTCATGGATTTCAAAGTCTGTTTCATGACTTTTTGAGAAAGGCACTATCCATAGTATATGAGGATTGAAACAAACTGAAGCCATCTCATTCGTTGATCAGCAAACGACATTCAAATTGGGCGCCAAAATGAACTCCAGTGAATATGTCGAATACTTGGATACTCAAATAACCAAAGTATTAAGAGAGATAGAAGTAAACTTGATAAATATATATAGAGTATCCATAGAACTTCAAACTTGTGTAAAGAAGCCTCTTCCATATTTAGAGGAGTTGCACGATATAGTTTCGCCTTGGTGTGCCTATTTAAGAAGACTGGTTTCAACAGAGGAAACAACTACTTTTCAAACTGCTCAAGGCGCTTTTAATCACGAAAATGGGTTGAATGAAGCAGAAAGAAATACATTACAAGTATGAAAAAAGGAACGTTTAAAGTTTTTCCTCAAGCAACTGACTAGGAAATTTCCAACTTATTGGCTCATACTACTGAACAGTTATCGTTGACAGAGAAAAACAATGCAGCTTTGAAAGAAGAACTGCTAACAAAACGGAATACAATGGAAGCAGTCAATTCACCAACAACAACTTCCGAGGAAAAAACCGAAATGCAAGAGTCGTTGTTTCAAGTCGATTCCCCTACAACTATGTGGAAAGATTTATTAGAGAAATACTCTGAAGGAAGTCATTCCATGAGTGAACAATATTATAATACAGAAGAAAACATACAAGAATAAATGAAATAACACTTCGACTACCAAGTCTATGATAGACCGTATACATCAAGTCATAGAGCCATATCTGCGATAGGATTCGCATGAATAGTAACATCTCGTATAATAATGTCTTCCTGAGGTCGATATTTTTCATCTACTGGTATCTTTTCGATCTTCTTCAGGGTATCGAATCCATAAATAACACTAGACCCCTGAGAACAGAATCCAAACATACATTGACTCACTTACTGTCCAAAAATAGTATAAGCCTTGTCCAAATGTGGTGCTTTATCAAAGGTAATAAAAAACTGACTTTGATTGGAACAAGGACCTCTATTGGCCATAGCAACCATACCACTTCTGCTGAATCTCAAGGTTTCAACTATTTCGTTATCAAAAGGTTCTCCCCAGATTGAAGTTCCTCCCTTTCCTGTCCCTGTAGGGTCACCACCTTGAACAATGAAACCACTTATCAATCGATGAAAATGGGTACCAGTATAATAGTCACTGGCACATAAGGCGAGAAAGTTCTATAAAGTTAGTTTAGGATGTCCCAACTAAAGTGTATACTTACTTCGGTTGCCCTAGGAGCCATATCACAAAACAACTCTATTTTTATATCTCCATGGGTTGTATGCAAAGTTACAGACTAAGACAGTCAACAATTACTTCAATCAGTAACTTAACTCACCATCATTGATTGTTGTAACAATTCAGGATGCGACATGATTCAGGTCGAGGATCGGGTTCCTCTCGTAGTTTCTATGATAGGACACGTTGGTCAAGTGGAAGTTCTACCTACCGAGAAAAGAACTATGCAAAAACTGGATATGTTCAAACAAGTTCTGATCGAGAAGAGTTTTCTCGGAGTCTTCATCCAAAACGAGGTCACGGAGCTTTCAAAGGCACATTTGTGGAAAGGAAGGAAGAAACGACTAGAACTGAAAGACCCTGGAGTAACAGGAATCATCGTAAGCCTGTTTCAATTATTACTCGCGATAACTACAACGTTGCAAGTTATCACATGAAAAAGGAAAACAACTCTTACTTGGTGAAGGTTTGGGTCCGGAATCTGCCTCCTTCCTATAGTGAAGACGATTTTCATGTGGCTTTTGAATCAGCTGGACGTTCTTTTTCGTCCGTAGCTTGGTGTCAGTTCTATCCTGGTTCTCCTGCAAGTCGCAAAGAAACCTTATCTTCGGCAAAGAAAGGCTTTGCTTACCTTGCGTTTCAATCTTTGGAGGACGCCTTGGTTTTTGAAAAAGAGTACAGCGGCATGAAATTGAAAGATACAAACAGCGGTGTTGAATATGGAATTAGACTATTTCGCGCACTATTTCCAAAGGTTCCATCAAAGTTCCGATATCGCGATTCTTTAATTGGGACAATCTTCCAAGATGACGACTTTATTCGTTTTGAACGATCGTTGAATGGTGCACAAGATGAAAAAGATCATTCGGAAGAAAATTTGAGTGTATCGAACTCAACTCGAGATAGTAATAATGAGCAACCTCTAGGAGCCAATGATCATACTCAATCTGTACCTGCAGATAACTCAGGATTGGACAAAAATGTTGTTTTACAGGAGAGAGAGACAACGAGTTTTACTAGTAGTGGAAGAGATAAGCTTCAAAGTAACTTGCCAACAAAGCAACGCTATTCAAAACGAATCACACGCAACATTTCTTCATCATCACAAAGTCGATGGACTCCTCGTTATCGAGTAAAAGAAAAAACAGAGCAAGGAGGAGAGCAATGATATTCTGTTCATATTAAGGGCCATATCGACATTTCAAGTAGATTATGGAGTTTTTAGCTTTGATCATCTCTTATATTGTATTCTCCGAATGGACAGAAACTACACGTTGTTCCGACCAAAGGAATTATGACTTGTCACTGAACGCGTTGTACTAGTTGGAAGTGTTTGAGAGTGCTTCAAAAATGGTACGATATGGAGAATACAAAGAGTGCAATATATATTTATGTATATATGTGTCTCGGAGAAGTTTGAGTATTGGGTTTTACCAGCGCCCCATTAGTAGTATAGACAAGCACATGTAGTCAATTTGTTGGCTTGCCAGGTTACATTCAGTAGTATATATTCTTAGAAGATATAGAGTAATTTGTTTGCAAGGAAGATTAAGAATAATATCTTAAGTGTTTGAAGATTCAAGGTATTTGTAACTTTATTTTGTTATTGATATTTAGTTGTTTTGTTATTTCTATTTGTGAGATTTGTTTTATGGATAAAAAGTACTTTATGTTTGTGACAATCCAATGGAACTTATAGTCTAATGGGAAATTTCGCAATGGAGCTAGGTTGGCCGAGTGGTCTAAGGCGGTAGACTTAAGATCTACTGGGGCTACGCTCCGCGAGGGTTCGAACCCCTCACCTAGCACAATGGCTCCCTTTACTTTTTGGTATTTATTTGTGTCAAATCTATCTTTTGTAAAGATATTCTCACCATGCACTATTTTTCTGTTTGAAATAGAGCACTTTAGTTGGAAGCGCTTCACAAGTATCTGACTTTGTTATAGGTTGCAAAACGAGACATTCTGAACTAATGGGCCTACTGTCATTTTGGGGAGAAAGACATGGCGAAATGATTGAGAGTTGCCAGTATGAGGTGGACTGAAGCTTCTTTCCAAATGCAGCGCCTACTCAAGAGGTGGAATTATCAAAGACGATATCGGAATTTATGGCAACAGCTTTCAGTCGCATCGCTATCAACAGGAACTACGGTACCACCGTTGAAGACCACTGCTACCGAACCAACGGAACATATGTTTAATATGCTTCACTTTGGGAAAGTAAAAGTGTATCCTTCGAGAGAAAAAATATTTCAGCTACTCAATACTATGAAGCAGCCAAGAATCCACAAAGGAAGGATAGCGAAAGGTTCTTTTGAACGGATCCAATCGCATCGAATATTGTTTGCTTCGGAGGAAGAAGCAGGGAATAAGCTTGAACAAGCTGCAGTGAAAGAGCTCACATATGGACAAAGAGGTGCTTTAATTGCACTCGTTCGCCCTATTTTTGTCCAAGCATATGGTCAGCTGGGAAGGAAGAGTGCTTGGAAGCTTGTGTCCCTATTGGAAAATATATGTTCCAGGGAAGGCTTAGCAGAAGAGAATAAAATACGATGTCTTGCAATGGATCAGTGTATAGCAGCGTTATGGACGGAAAGCTGGAAATACAATGACTCCGAAACTTTGACGTTTCTCATGACTTTGATCAAGGTAATTTGTTAGGTTACTTTATTTAGTTTTTGTACTTGAAGAAACTTTTTGTAGAAAAAGCAGCAAAAGCGTATTGTCGATTTTGAACGTTATATTCAATATCATTATCGTATGCAGAAATATTCGGCCGCCCCCAATCTCATCAGAACAACAAAGGATATGGAGCAAGTCAACCAAATACAACAATTATATTGGAAACTTGCTGAGCAGTTTCCTCAATCTTCCAAGGTAAGAATTTTTCATCCATTTTTTTATTTCGGTTCTCAGATATTTATTGTAGCTGCATACTCTTTACCTTTCCTTTTGTCATAATGAGTTGTCCATCACACAAAGGAAAAAGGAAATGCATTTGGTTTTGAGCTGTGATCGTTTCTCATTTTCTTGCGAAACTTTTCGAGTTTTGCTTTCTTCAGTTTCTGACAAAGATCAGTTGATTGGATATTTGAAGTTGGCCAATCAACGCAAGCTCTTTAGACGCCCTGGATTTTCCATTTTGGTTGTTAGGGCAATGTTTCGTCTTTATGACAGAGCTATAACCCAAGTAGAACGTCTCCGTTGGCTACAATTGATGCAATTGTATTTGGAATGTCAGTTACACAAAGGCATTAGTGTACCAAAAGACACCGTTGAGGAAGTTATGTTTGAGTTGGCAAAACGCAGACAAGTAAAGGTAATTTTGCATGATAAGAAAGTATTTTGTTTACCAAATCTTTGACAGGCGTCACTTCATCTCTTTTGGTTTCTCAAATCTTGCTGGCTGAGTATTCCGGACAAGCGTGTATTGAGAATTTTGTTGCTAACTACCAGTCGGAGTCCTTTTCCAACATGCCAACTCCAAGTAAACGAAATTTGGAAGCTGCTCATTTGTAGAAATGAAGCCAATATGGCAGATACTAAGGATCAGAAGCTTTATATTTATGCGTGTGGGATGAGTAAACAAGTTGACAAATTGTTAGCTTTAAGACATTCAATCTCCAATGAGAAGATCGAACTGTACATGGCTTTGATCCATGCTTTGCTTTGGAATCATCGTAAGGAGGAGGCATTGGTACTTTTGCAGCAACTTGAAACGCAGTTTCCTTATTTCAGTGCGTCCTTGATCGGATGCTTTCTATTGCCTCCTCGAAGTATCTTATGGATGCTTTCAAACAATGAAGTTAGAACGTTACTTGAGAGTTGTTATTCGGTAGATTTGTTTTTAGAGTTGTTAGCAACGCATCTTTGCAAAGGAGATTTCATGTTTCGAAGAGATATTGTTCATATATTGGTTCGTTTTTGGTACTTGTTAGACTCTGTTGGTGTACATGGAATGGGAGACAGTAGTTTTCATTGGATGTTTTCGGAATTGGAATATTTTCAGAGGCATGAATGGTATTCTCATAGTGAAAATGGAAGGAAAGAGGGCTACAAGGGCAGAATGTTAGATCATAGCTTTGTGAAGTTGCTAGTAGAAAAGGGGATAGATGAGTTGACTAGTCGTTTAGATATGTTTGCTTGTATATGCAAGATTTAGAACGATTGTTTCCTTTTCTTCTCTTAGGATTTCGTTGTGTCTGTTTTTCATTCTTTTGGCGAGAAATTTAGGTTTGAATTTTGCGATGGAGGAGATAGAATGGCATGCGTAGGATACTCAGAGCGAAAGAAGTGTTAAGGACGTGAAAGATAGAATGTCGTTTGTTATAGTATTTGAAGAAACTTTGTAACAGAATAGGACATCTTTTGTGGAATGCTTCTACGACATGATCCCACCTGAGTGAGTGGTTGAAGTAAATATGATTGAACGAAATGATATTCCCTATGTGATTTTGTAAAGTGTCACATGTCGTTGGTCATTGGTTTAACAGGTGGTATTGCTAGTGGAAAAAGCACTGTGGTTGAATTGTTCAAGAGAAAGAGTAAAAACTAGTACATATTCCATCAATCCATTCAAGTTGACCTTGTGATAGATGCAACTGTCGTTGACGCAGACGTGATTGCTCGTAAAGTTGTAGAACCAGGAACTTTTGCGTACAACAGGTAGTGTTGTTTTGTTCAAGGAGTGCAAAGTGACTTGATTAGAATTGTTCGTGAGTTTGGGACACAAGTGGTTGGAGCTGATGGGAAACTGAATCGCGTGCAGTTAGTACGCTACAGTTGTATTATTGGGTTGGCAACTGTCCCACTCATGTTTGCCTAGGGGCGACTTGTATTTCAAGATGAGACAAAAAGACGCCAACTAAACAGGATTACGCATCCCTGGATCATATTCTATATGGTTAGAGACTGTGTTATAAATGTGTTGATGGGTCGTCCTTTTGTTGTTCTAGATGTGCCGCTTCTTTTTGAAACCAAGCGATTGTTATGGTTGGTTGTTGATTCGTTGTGATACCAAAGTCAAAGTTCTGCTAGGCTCTGTTCTGTCACAGTGGTAGTTGTATGTAACCGAGAACAACAAATCGAACGACTTGAGAGAAGAAACCAGTTGTCACAAGAAGAAGCCTTACAAAGGTAAGATGAGTGTCAACCTTTGTTCGGATGATAAAATGGTGAATAGAATCAATTCTCAGATGTCGTTGCAAGAGAAAGCAAGTATGGCTCACTTTGTATTGGATAATTCTGGTAAGAAGAGTCACCGCGAATGACGCTTAGTCAATAATACGGCAGTACAGGTACTTTGACAAGTTTGGAAGAACAGTTTGAGCATCTTTGGCAACAATTGCAGTGCATTAGGAAACGACGACTATTTCGTTACAAGTTGTTGGGCACGAGTTGCTTTGTTATAGGCATTTGCCTAATTCGTACTATCTTCACTAGTTTCTTAAAACAGTAACTGCTGGAAATGATGAAAAGTCAAGAGTTTAATAAAACGTCAAAACAACACGAAATCAAAGACAAAGTGAGCAAACATGTCTTATTTGGATAATATCCAAATATTTCTCCAACGCATATGTATCAAATCATCCCAAGTTTCTTTCACTCGGACGACGTTCTCTCTGAAAATGTCAAAAGTGGGCTTCTCAAATACTTCATTCAACTCTTCCAGAGTCTTGTCTTTAGTCTCTGGCATAAAGAACATTAGATAAATCCAACCAATTAATGTAAGACCTCCATAGAAACCTACAAAGGTGCCCGTGTTGGTCATAGCATTTGTCATATGTTTGAAAGCGTATGTTGTAATAAAGTTGCCAGTAAAATTAGTTACATCCGAAAGCAACATTCCGTGACTTCTTAGATAAGTAGGATAAATTTCAGAGGCAACAACCCAAGGAGTAGGTCCAAGACATGAGCCCCAGAAAAGATAATAGATGACTACTCCCCAAATATATATACCTTCCTTTGTATGAATATTTGAAGCAAGGAATGAGAAACCAACAATAAACAACCCCACAACAACGCCACCAATAAGAGTTAGCAATAATGGACGACGTCCTAACCGGTCCATAAGATATATTGCAGGAATCGTTGAAAGAAATCCAGTGCCACCACCAATCATACTAGTGTATACTGCATTCTGGGCTGAAAGACCAGTTTCCTCCATCAATGTTCCCATATAATAATTGATCGAGTTGATTCCTGAGAACTGCTGAACAATCATAATAAGAATACCGTAAACGGCAGCTCTGCGACAACGTGGAATACGGATAAAGTCAAACCACACAAATCTTGACTTCTCTGCCTCACGCTCCTCTAAAACACAAAGCTCCATATAGAAGAATTCCTCTTTCTCTTCAAACACATCAAATCCTCGAACTCTCTTCCAAACGGCATAAGAATCCACCTTCCTGCCTTTCCTCATCAACAAACGTGGGCTTTCAGGTAAAAATAACATGGCAATAAGAAAGATAGTTGAAAATAATAGAGAAGAGCCCAGCATCCATCGCCAGTTACCAGAAACATCGACAAATATAGCAGCATCGATATAACCGAATAACAAGCCAAGCATAATCATGACCTGATATAGGGATACCAAACCTCCTCTCCAACGCTTTGTACTACACTCTGCAATGTAAGGCGGAACCGTTCCTGCTTCCAAACCTACTCCAGCTCCAAGAATCATACGTCCAGGAAGCATCATGCCAAAAGATTGAGCATCTGCTTCCAAAATACCACCAACGGTATACAACAAACAAGCTACAACTATAGTGTACTTTCGACCAAGTAACTCATTTATCGGCCATACCCTAAGAGCGTTCAAAGTTACTTTACTATTTGTATACTAGAGAAAACGAGACTTACATCAACGCACCAAATACTCCACCAAGGGGCATGAACCCAGTCACCATATCTTCTCTACTTTGATCGATATTCAAGTCAACTGGCATATAAATACCAGCTCCACTTATTAAGGACTGGTCAATACCATACAAGATACCTCCCATGCTTGCAAAGGAAGCTAGAACCCAAATGAAGTGTTTAGGATTGCCGAAGGCTGTTGACGTTAATATTCTTTTCTTGTGCAACCTATTGTTTTCTTCGTCAAGCTTATTTAGTTCGATATCCATTTCCTCCTCCGAATGTCCTGTCATTGCAAAACGGTTTGTCTTTTGTTCCAAACTTCCCTCCTTCTTCTCCTGCTCAGCTGACATGGTCTCCTGTGGGACTCCTTCGACACTTATCTCTGCCTCACTCTGCTTTACCATTTCCGAACCAAAGTAACAAACACAACCTGACAACAAAAATGCGATGCACGGACTTCGCCTTTTATGCGATTGTCCATGCGATTGGATCACTAAAAACGCAATTCTGGGGCCTCTTCATTTCTACGCTACCTGTTAAGCTCCCGAGGATCGCGATTGTCTTGGAGGTCTTCTTCATCTAGAAAAAAGAGGGGTGATACCAGCAACTACGTGTGATGTCCTGATGAAAGCATATGCTAGTATGAGTTTTGATCTCCCCGGTTCGGAAAAGAACAGAAATTGGAACTCACTTTACTTTCGTTCAAGCGTAGAAGAGACAAACAATGAGGTTATTGTCTTTTAGCATGGAGCGAATATGAACTGTGGAAGGTAGCATATCGTAACCTGAGTAAACCTTATACTCTTACTGAAAAAGAGTTTCTGAATTTTCCTAAACAGGAACTTACCTCAAATTCAGAGTTGCCGGAATGGTTCAACTTAAGTTGAAGATATTGCTTTAGCAGTCGTATAGTGATATCAGCTGAAACTCGTAAGACAGGCTTTCTCAGTTGTGGTTGAGTCGATCCAGGCAGTGGTGAAAGTTGCACAAAGCACCAATCAGTTGCTTTTCCTGTAGTCTGAGTATCTTCTTGTGGATTCAACACTGTTGTCGGCTCCTGTTCTGTGTTTTCTTTGGCTGACTGTAGATATACTGTTTCAAACTCCTCAACGTCCTCTTTTATCTGAGGAAGAATGGCTTGCAATATTTCCTGGAGCCTTTTATCCTCTTGTGCATAAATCCAGGGTTCGTTTCGCGGGCTCAACTTTGACCAACAACGTGGACAACGTCCCTGTTGCTGAATGTACCTAACTTGGATTTTAAACAGAATAAAGTGAAGTTAACAAGTTTTTTCACCGATATATGCAAGTTTTGCAAAAGGTATGAAGACAGTCACATATGGTTGTTGCTTGTCTCCAATAGCCGCCACAAAGACAGCAAGTAAATAGAGAATTGACAATAGAAAGCGGGATAAAACAACAACTCTCCGGCTCAAACATATGTAGCTGCTTTCGACCTTCAATGTGGAATATTTGTTCTTTTAAAGCTTGTATTATGAAATCTTTGCGTAATCTACCGCAGCTCTTTACTGGAGAATGTCCGTGTCACTGTAACCAATTGAAGCACTACTTAGAATTATCAAGGGTGGAGTGGCGCCTTTGTCTCCAAAACTAGAACAAAGCTTCATATTGATTGACTGCCAGAAAAAGTACATAAATGAGTATTTGTTGCGTCTTGAGTACTTTTCAAAGAACCAACAGGAACAAACTTACCCATTTGACAAACTTCTAAACTTATCATAGGCTATACAGTCATACTATTGGTGAAAATGAGTTTACTAAAATTTTGCAAGCATCAACTCTCTCTCGACGAAGATACCTACAACACAGTCGCAAAGTTTCAAGGGTCATAGAAAGAAATAAGGATGACAGTATATCAATAGATACATATGCAGAAGTTTCTTTATAAGACGATTCAGCCTGTTTATTTTTTGACATGGATAATCTTCAAAGACTATCCTCTTTGGAAACCTTTTCAACTCGGTTGTCGGTCCTACAGAAGAGGAGGACCTCAATGTCTACAAAGAAAACAAAAATGACGAGTGCTCATGTTTCCCAAGGTGACTAGAACTTGTTGCTATCGATACCTTGAATAGTCTTGAAAGTTATTTGTAGTTCATATCTGTTTTGCTCCACTAGTTGAGCGTTGTATATAAGGTGTGAAATGTTGCCTTCAGTAAGGAGAAATCTTCATATCATGCTCTTTTCTTAAGGGGAAAAGAGTTCGAGTTCTCTAATAGAAAGTTGAAGGTCTAACTACTTGGAGCCTGCAGACGACGTAAAATTTTTCTCAAGATGTGTTGGAACAAGTTACAAGGAATACGTTCAACTGGCTTCTAACGGGTCGCAATTTTTATCTAGTTTATTCCTTCTCTTCTGCCTTGATATTTTGCGAACAGTCTGACAGTTTTACTATTGTAAAATGTATCACAAGGCTAAAGTAACTCTGCATTCCTTTCTATTATCAGCGGGTCATTTTACTTTTGAATTAAAACCAACGATTCGTCACTTGTTCAATCGTGACACTCCTATTCTATCTATTCACTTGGACATTCTATTTTCGGTATCGTTTCATGAATGGATTCAACACGTGGCACTGTTTTTGCCTTACCTTCATTCCACCTTCTTGTCGTCAGAAGAGTTCACCTGAGAAAAAATCGGAAGTCTAAGAGACAAGGGACAAATCATTGCCTTTAAAAGATGCGCAGCTTTTGAAATGTGTAGTTCAGAAAACATGGCAAAGCTGTCAAAGGAACTATTCACCATCTTTCTTTTCATAAGTATCTGGAATAGTGTCACATTGGCTTTTCCAAGATTCCCAAATTCTCCTGCTGCTACTCGTCTGCCTTTGATCATAGTAACCAATAGTACCAATCCATCAGAAGGAGACTTTGGACCATTCACCTTCAATACAAGTACTTATGGTATTCAAGAAGCTATTGATTTTGTCTTTAGTAACGGAGGAGGAAGGATTGTGTTAAAAAATGGAATATATAAATTGAATGGGTCTAACCTCTTGTCATTGGATAGTAGTAATAAAGATCGAGCTGCACTGATTCGGATACCATATCCGAAGAATGACTTCCAATATGTACCATTAACCATTGAAGGAGAGGGTAATGTCTGGAATTACCAAGAAGGCAACTTAGGAACTACGATACCACCAACGGATGGTGTCATTATTCAAGTTGTAGGGAACAATACCTCAGTGAAGAAACCTTCAGTTATTGGGATTCAGATGCCTCCCTATGGTGGCGGCACATATGGCTTCCGAAATCAGGTTATTTTATCCTTAGGATATATGACTATCCGTGTACCGGCAAACTCTGCTTGGGGTGCATATGATCTCTATTATGGAACAAGTGTGAATGTTCATCATGCTGCTGCAGATATGGATGCTCCTACCGCTGATATACCGGAGCCTATGTTCCCTTCGATGATTGCTTTGCAACTTCCCGAAGTTGGAAGCTATGGTCCATCCATTGTCAATGGATTCTTTGCGGTTGGCTATTACGGAGGAATCCAAACAAGCAGCCATGCTTCCCTGCGAGCAATTTTCATACAGTCTTGCAAGAACGGTTTCCTGACGGAAACAAATGCCAATCACCAAAACTACATTGCAGACCTTCTTATCCAATGGTGTCCTATCGGTATTAATATGAGTCACGTCCAGTACTACTACATCGCAAGTTATGACGCTGAACAGACTGTGACATCACCAGCGCAAAAGTCTTGGCAAAAGCATATTAACGACATTGAGTTTTCTGCTCCAGGTTCTGTAGTCATCGGACATGCCCACGCTGTAGGGTCCCCCGGAAAGCTTACTACAAACAATAGCACACTTTTAAAAATTCTTTCTGCTTCGTAGTTTTAGATTGTGTTTGCCTTTTTTCATTAAATGTTTGTTTCTTTGATTTAGAAACAGCTCCAAAAATTGAAAAAGTTAATTGCGCTCCGGGTGAGGTTTGAACTCACGACCTTATGATTAACAGTCATACGCTCTAACCAGCTGAGCTACCAGAGCACTTGTGCGTGAATGCGGAATTTTTTTACTTAAAGTATTATAGACAATCGTTCACTGGCTATTTCCATCGTCGCCAAAGTCACATGGTTATTCTGTTGTTGCTTTCACTGGGCAGCTCGTAGCTTGTTTATATGGCTACTAGTTCTGTTGCGAAGTTGAGGTCTATAGTGTCTTCGCTACTCCTTGAACATTTTGATGTATTTTGCAACTAGTTTAAACTGTATTCTCAAGTACTATAGCCAATATTCTGTTTCGTACTGTTGGTTCAGTTTTCTGTATTATCTTGTTATCTGGGTTTTATTGTTGTTCTTGAAACACGACCTTGTTGTTATTTAAAGATTTGCTAGTTATTTCCTTTCCAACTGATAACATTACCGCTATAATACATTAAGTGACCTGTCTTATTTTCAAAATGTGGGTGCTTTTACGTCAAGTATCGGCAACATAAACTAAGGAAACGTAGTTTATTACGTCTATGTTTCGCTCGTTCCAGTTGCCGAAAGCATTCTTGTCATGGTCTACGGAGAAGCTTGGAAACGACCACCAGCTTATCTCTACAATGACTGACAGACATCCATTTTTTAAAAGACATATTAGACTGTAAAGAGGCGAGCGGATTCAAGGAACTCGATCTTTACATTCTATGTGAGATAGTATAACCACGACTATAGTTGAACGTTTCTATCACTTTTTTAGTCTTCTACTCTGTAGAGGCGTTATTGTATGCTTTAGGAGTCTCTACAATCATTTTTCAATTTGCTGTGTAGAGCATTTTTTTGTGCAATAATACTCGAAGATTGGTGAAATCTCTTTAGCCACGCTTCTTATATTGGTAACTTTTCTAGTTTTTTCCAACTAAAACCAGGATATACCTGCTTCAGATATGTGTCCATATGATAAATTGTACATAAGCTTGATTCCAAACAACTCTTTCTATACATTTGTATCCCACCCAATAGAAAGCTACTTGTACTGTTGACAGTAGAAAAGTCCTTCTCAACTTGTATTGGGAGGCACTAGATGTTGGCTGGCAGTCGACTTTTTCTAAAGGGACGTGGTATCTTGCGAAGGAAAAATTCGCCATCACAAAGATCAGTAACCGAATGAACAAAAGGCCATCCTCCGAATCTAATTAGTGAGATTGTAAGGCCGTCTCGTCGGAGTTGATGTGTGGGATTCTTGCAGTGTTGGGTTCTACGTTACCTGTGGAGCAGCTTCGGGAGTTGGTGAAAAGCTGCACAAAAAAGCTGTATCACAGAGGACCAGACGAAGAACAGTATTTTGTTAGCGAAGACGGCTGGTGTGGTTTAGGGTTTGCCAGATTGAAGATAGTCGATCCCGAACATGGTGCTCAACCCATGTTTAATGACGAAAGAACAGTTTGGAGTGTAACCAATGGTGAACTTTACAACCACGAAGAAATTCGAGAAAAAGAGTTGGACAGTAAGATCCTTTCTTCCAAACACCTGTCTATTTGCTTACTCTCTAAAATCAAGGAATGACACTCCACTCTCATTCAGACTGTGAAGTAGTGATTCCGTTGTATGAGAAATATGTTGCTACTCAACTGTATGATCATGACATTCAGTATTTGTACAATCTTTTACGCGGAGTTTTTGCTTCCTGTGTGGTTGATTTGAAACGTGGTTTTTTTATGGCTGGAAGAGACCCAATTGGAGTTCGAGCTCTGTTTTATGGGACTAGTAAAGATGGTGCTGTTTGGTTTGCTTCTGAGGCAAAGGCCATCGTGGATGTTTGTGACTATGTGACAGCTTTTATCCCTGGTACTTTTATAAAAGGATACAGAGGTCGTGAACAGGAAAATTCGTTTACGAGATATTATGAACCCGTGTTTTGGAATGATAACTGGATGCCAGTGTCCCCGGTTGATTATCAGCTTCTGCATGATACATTTGTGTTATCTTGTAAGCGTCGTTTGATGTCGGACGTTCCTGTCGGAGTCTTCATCTCAGGAGGATTGGATTCTTCTCTGGTTGCTTCTGTTGCTAAACGTTTGCTTGGACCTCACTATGAGTTTCATTCTTTTGCTTGTGGTCTTGAAGGTGCTCCAGATGTCGCTGCTGCTCAAAAAGTAGCTGATTTCTTGGGAACAAAACACCATGTTTTGACTTTTACTGTTGAGGAGGGTATCAAAGCGTTGGATGATGTAATCTATCACCTGGAAACTTATGATGTAACTACAGTACGAGCATCTACGCCCATGTATTTGTTATCTGGTTTATGCAAAAAGTATGTAAAAGTTGTTCTATCCGGTGAAGGAGCAGATGAAATATTTGGTGGATATCTCTATTTCCATAACGCACCAAATGAGACTGCATTCCACCAAGAAACGGTTCGACGCGTGAAGCTTTTGTACACTGCGGATGTATTGCGTGGAGACAGAGCAACAGCTGCACAGAGCTTAGAACTCCGAGTTCCATTTTTGGACAGAGACTTTTTGGACGTTGCTATGAGTATTCATCCCCATGAAAAGGTTACGTGCAAGAACAGGATAGAAAAGTATATTATTCGTTATGCTTTTTCTAAAGAGTTTTGTGGCGAAGTATATCTTCCTGATGATATATTGTGGAGACAAAAGGAACAATTTTCTGATGGTGTGGGTTATAGTTGGATTGATGGTCTAAAAGCGTATTGTGAGAAAGCAGTAACAGATCAAGATATGCAAAACGCTTCTCAACGTTTTCCGCATGATACACCCACAACAAAGGAGGCATATGTTTATCGTGTTCTGTTTGAAAAGCATTTTGGCAAGTCACGTGCAGTACAAGGCCTTCGTGAGTCTATTGCAAGATGGGTACCCATGTGGAGTGATAGCACTGACCCAAGTGGTCGAGCACAAAGAGTTCATGTGGCTGCATATTCCAACGGAGAGCAGTAAGTGGCAGATACTTGTAGAAGGTACAAGTGGTGTAGTAGAGTGCAACAGCTTTTCTTTTCTACCAAGTGAGTATTCTATATGATCCGTGCAACATACTATAGTTTTCTAAATAAATGTTGCTACGGAGGTTCAGCAGCTCTGACTCAAGCGTGAGACCTTTGTTTGCTTTGAGATATCCATTGACACTAACGAAGGATATCTTTAGGATAACTGTTTCCATCTTCATATCACAACGAAACGACGTACACAAGAGTTATTACTAGCTGATATGGGTGCAAAGCCTATTTGTGATAGGTCAACCTATCAGCTGTTTGAGAAAAACAACTTGAAGACTTTTCTTGGGAATGCAGTGCATAGACAAGGCCCCCGTAGACGTGGGGCTGGCTCTTGCTTCCCCTAGCTTGCTTCCCCCAGAGAAACTCCACAGAGTATGGAAAGAAGCTGCCGACTGTACTATATCGGTGTATTTGGAAAGTTGTGAATATCTCGTGTCTGCTTCTAAAAGGAAAGTTTTTGAAAAGTTGGTACACCACTACACTCTAAAAACAGTACAAGGACAGCTTTATGCAACAGCACAAGAAATATTTGTTTTTCAGGGAACCAAATAAGTCAAGTGAACTTTTCATTTGTCATATGAGTTTTTTGGGGTTTTACTTTAAAGGTTATAAACAGTTTTGAAACAAGTGCTATGAGCTTGTTACGGCGCCAACTTTTGCCACAACAAACAATTCTATCTCCTATTTTGCCCAGCGTGGGTAAAATTGTTGGTGATTCGAGAATCCAAGTAGAAATGATCTGATCATGAAGGTGCGGCCAACCGAAAAGGGATGGTTACATTTGAATCCGCTTGGGACGCTGGCCACGTGCTAGTGGACAAGAAATACTGATCCCATGTCCAGAAGCGAGGTCGGTGCGACTCTATCGATCGACAAATTGTTTTTGGTGGAATTTGAATAATAGTGCGGGACAACTCTTTTGTGCAGTTGAGGGGTTTTCATGAACGCATTGTTTGTGTTTCTATAGACTTTGGAGAACAGCAAATTGGATTTTTTGATATTTTATTCCTCTTGATATATGTGGGAAGAAGACTCCTCGTTTGTCTGTGAAAATATGGACGTTTTTGATGAGAATAGGACACAAGGCAATATTTGGCGAGTTAACTGCGAATGTCTTGAGGACTTAGAGTATGAAAACCCGTTGAATATTTGTGAAAATCCGTGGCAAGTGGAGAGCACTGAAACCACCCCCAACGTTACTTCTGAAAAAGAGTTTTCTGTGGTGAGAGAAGAGTACGATTTCTCAAGACAAGCGTTTTGCGACTCTAGTCAACAATCTGATGCCTCTGTTTTCACGTTTGTGCCATTAGTTGAACAAGACGTTGTTGACACCCTCAAAGAAAGTAGCAAGATTCGAGTTTCGGAATATTGCTCACGTTCAGAGAAGGACCCTCCTAGCTTCGAAGACCTGAATTCTTTATCGTTACCCAATCAGCATAGTAATTGGAGTGACTTAAGAGTGGGTTGTGACTCTTTAAGTAGTCCTAATAGAGAAGTAGAAAGAAGTATAAACCTTGGTGAGGACTCAAAATCTTTTGGTCTGTTGCATAAGCGGATTAGGGTTCTAGAAGAGGAAAATTTGCAGCTGAACTTGCAAGTTTCAAAATACAAAGAGGAGAACTCGTATCTTCGAGAAGCTCTTGATCGTTTTCATTCTTGCAGGAGTTTTTTTGGTACTGAAACCGTTGCAAGCGTGCATTACCCAGAGTCGGAAGAAGATTCGTCCGCAAACGTACAGGATAAACTAAAGCGTAGAAGAATAAGTGACAGTTGTAAGTATAGTGATAGACAGAAATGTAGATCTCGGGTTAGTGAAGATGTCGAGAGAGATGAACCAAAGAAGAATAGCGACAATTTCGATGGAGGCTATTTTCAGCAAAAATTTGATTCTCTTCATTTAAAACCCGAATATCCAACTAGTAGCACTGCGAATCCTGTCGAGTTTGTGTCGCTTGTGAGAGATTTAACAGAACCTCTTATGAAGACTGATCCCGCTCGAGCTGCAACTCTTACTATGTTTATTTTTGCCCTTGCATTGGGTCTTTTTAGCTTTCAGTGTAAAAGCACAATGAACACAACAACTGAGTCAGAAACCTTAGAGAAGCTACTTTGGAACAATTTACAAGATTGTGTAACTAGTGGCGATCACAAAGGAACTTTTTTTTCGGATATGAAAAAGGGTTATATTAGGGGTTCCTTAGACGCCTCTTCTCTTCAGGACGCTGAGTATATAATGAGAAATTACTTGGATGCTTCGGTTGGGCATATTCTTGAGGAGACATCACCTGTAATAACAGATCAGCTTCCTTATCCTCGTGATGATAATAAATTGGAGGAACTGAAGGATGTTACAAGAGCTTATGTTTCCACTTGGGAACAAGTTGTAGAGCTGGATAAGTTTGAAAGAGAAGAGTTTAGTGGGATCTAACATAATTTTTTATATGTATATATGAAACTTTTGCAGTATAATAAAAAATTTAATTCGAGTTGGGAGTAAACAAGTACTTATCTCTGTTGTGTAGATACACTTGCAAAATGAGTTTGGTTTGTCATTTTAGGGAACAGGTATAAAGCGCAAGACTTTCAGGAGCCGTAGAACTCTAGCAAAAATTGTACAATACTTAACATGAAGAGGCTTTCTGAGATGAATCTTCTGCTTGAGCAAAATGACTAAGAATTTTCTGTAATATTGCAAAACTCCAACGAGACCAATCCATATTTCTCAGACTGATATGATACTTTGGAGTCAAACGCTCTTGTAAAAATGCTCAGAAGAAACATAAGATTGGTCGATGTCTTCATGTCTACAAGTTCAGGAAGACTCGCATTTTATTTCCCTTTCAAGAGGTAGTGTACCTGAGTACTGCCTCGAATTTCCAAATCATAACAACACACTATAAGAAACACGTGTATAGAAGAAACATAAAGTGCTGCCTTTGAGCACTGTTATCAAAGATCCTAAGATTTATGCCTCAATGTCTTCAGCAGGGGACGTTTCTGATCTATCTTTGGCATTACTGATATTTTTACTTTGTTCCGTTAGCTGCTCAGAAGCAGTACCGAAACTTGGTGGCATAGCATTGTTCTTTTGAAAAGAATTTTCGACCTTCTCCTCGCTTGTTCGATTCACTTTCTCTATTATTCTTCCTTGCGCTCCGCTGGCTTCTTCTTCTTCTTCTTCTTCTTCTCCTTGTTGCAAGTATGGGATAATAGGATTTGCGGCAGCCTCTAAGGCTTTCGCATACTTTAACTGTGTGCTCCAAATGGCTGATGCCGCCTCGGCAAAAATGGAGACATGCTTTTTCCAAACAGTCTCCATTTTTTGAATGAGATCGGCACAAACTGAACTGTAAGCTGCTTCTGCGTCTTTGAATTTTTGTTGATTTCTCTCTATTCGTTCTTGATCCTTATTTTTCTTTTCCAAATTATCCAGTTTGACTTTGTAATGATCGTATCTTTCTCTGTATTTGTCCGACTCTTTGTATTCTTTCCTAATTTCTTCTATTTCTTGGCGATATTTTTGTATTTTCTCCAGTAAACGGGAAATTTCCCGTCCATGCTACCTCTCCATGAGTTACCAAACCAACCAATCACAAAGTATTCTTACCTTGTGTATGTCAAGATATCTGACGTCAAAGTCATGTGCGGCACTAGCACCTGCTTGAACCACTTCATATTGTGGGTCCTCTTTGTTGAAGATTTGGTTAAGATCACTACAAATATCTTTGATGTGCTGCGCAACCACTAAACGGAAAACAAAGTAAAAAAACGAAAAGCCAAAAACGGCAACTTCCTACCTCTCCATTTGGTACCTGAGGAAGTCAACTTTGGTTCCACAGAGTCAAGAACCTTTTCGACCTCTTTTAAACTAGTCATCCAGTGTTCTACTTCCATATTCGATGACTTGCTAGTTGAGAATACGGGGGAAAGTCGTTCCATATTGCAGTTGAGATATTCGACAACCGAGGCAGCAGAAATCAGGGATGGAAATTCTGCCAAGCTAATCAATACTCCATGTGTGGTCAATCGCTGGAATGAGGGAAAAAGCCAAATGAGGCCATTTGGGGGACGTGGGAAAATGACTCAACGAAGTGACGGTTTGGGCTTTATATGAGAACCATCATGATTCGATAGATTTTCCTGTTGACGCCTTCTTACCAATCTCCCTAAATATTTCAATAACGGACTATTTTTAGAAAGAAAGAAGGCTAGGAAGGTGAACCATGTCACAAAGCTTCCGGTAATAACGATATACCAAAGATATCCGTCTATTCCTTTTGTACTATGATACGGTGGAATATTCAAATTGCTTCCAAAAGAGTTACCTGACTAGTAAAACATTCAATTCATTACATACAATTGAGAATTAACTACGTACTGTTGCACCTATAAGACAAGAAGAGAGTATGATATTTGCAAAAAAGTTGTGTGCAACGAGGCTGGTTTGGAATAAACGACTTTCGGATTGAGCATCTAATTCCATCTTGTTCAACTTTTTACATAATGAGACAACTTGACGATATAAACATGTTGCTTCCTACAAGAACAATGTGACCAACTCATCTTCCCACGATTACCAATCTCACTCACCTCTAAAGAAGAAGATAGACTTGAACATGGTTGGTTGCTTCCAGCAGTATTTACAAGGACTTCAACTCGATCTTTCAAGAGAGAAGATATTCCTAGCCGAAATTCCTTCAACTCTATTTGCAACTGTTGTGCATGAGCGAGAGGCTGTCCATATTCTGATGCCACCGAGAATACATTTTTTGGACCGACCGTTCTGTTGTGGCACTTTTCATTGAGCATCATTTGTATACGTCTTTTCCATATTTCTATAAGAGCAAAGCAAACAGCGGATAAATAGAATAAAGGTTGGTCTTTGAACAGCTGGTCATTAGTGACCTTCTGTAGAATGCTCAACAACATCGGACTGGAATGAGTTTCCAACAGACAAAGACCTTCATGGAAGATGATTATTCGAAAACCTGAGAAGCAACACATGATACAATTTTGGAAGACTCGAAATAAAGGTTCATTGGAATGAGAAACAAAACGGATGAGGTCCATATTGCTAAGACAAGGAAATTTTGAAGAAACCAAGTCGTCATTGTCCGATAACGACACACTGTATGTTTTACACATCTGGTTTAAAGCATCCACAGAGCATGAAAGAGATTGTTTGATATTGGAAATATGAAACCATAGCACATTGAAATGATCTTCTTTCTTAATAACAATCTTGTTCATATTGCGTGAAACAATCCAAACGAAAATGCTTATTGACCCAAAAAGGTCGGTCGACTCTCTTCAATTCAAAGCACAACAACAGGAAATGGAACAACAGGATCAGCATGAAGGTGCGTTTTGGAAGACCAAGGTTTCTCTAGGAGACATAATTCTCTCTAAATGAAAGATACAATTCTGATGAATTTTGCTGTACTCACAAACATTTTTCAAGACGAAAGTGCAAAAACCTACAGAATTGGAATATACAAGGACAAGGTTTTACTCTAAAAACCTCTTTTTTGGGCCCGTATAGAGTTGTTACAAATGTGAGTCGATCCAGCGTACTGTTGAATAAGGGACCATGAGCATCCTCGAAGCTTTGTTTCAGGAAGTATTGTCTGCATATGATTGGCTTCTTCCAATCTTTATATATGTAACCTATTTGTGTGAGCTGAGTGTCATATAGTTTCACCGCTCTATATGTATGTAAACAAGACGATGATTGGGGAAATTCTCTAGTAATATATATTCTAAAGTAGATACAAATATGCCACAAGAAAATTCTTTTTACAATCCACATAGGCTAAACACAACAATGAAATCAATCTTTGCAATTATATCCAAATATCCGAAGTGCAGTCACCACCTGGATAACGGACTTCGTGAGCCCGACAAGGACCACAAGGCTCTCTTCCAAAGTCAATAAAGAAAGAATGATCTATTTCCATTCCACCTTGTTCTGTATCACAAATTATCCTCAGCAAATATGAGCCTCTATCAGCAATTTCGGGATAAAACTGATTGTCCCATGAACTGAATAATGAATTGGTCACATATAATCTCTTCCCATCAAGAGAAAGTTGTAGCATTTGTGGACCTCCACACAATATATTATCGGCCACCTTGCAAGTCTTTCCTAATAAACCACCCAACCAAAGTTGACCAGCTAATTTTGGCTCTGATGGATTGGAGATATCGTACTGACGGACGTCTCCATGCAGCCAATCAGAAAAGTATAAAAAACGGTCATCCATGGAAATGAGAATATCAGTTATCACTGCAGGAATCGGAGAAGAGGCATTTTCTGGTGTCACAGGTGGTACAGAAATAACCTTTTCTGCCTTCCATTCACCACTACCATTATGAGACTTGTATATATGAAAAATATTGGAAGATAAAGCAATCCCAACAAAACCATGGCAACTATCTGGATTGTGGTGAAAACGAACTTCCAAAGGTAGCCATCCATCTTGACCTAAATCGATAGATTGTACAAGTCTTTGTTCTTTCCAATCCCAAAAATGCAACTTTCTTCCATATTTGCCTCTCTGGATATCTTCCATATCGAAACCTTGAAAATAAGTTTTGGGTGCTGCCCATTCTGTGGAGACCATTACATTGTGTCTTGGCTGGTACCAAAAGTCGTAATTGAAGTCGACTCCTTTCATATCCTTTTCCCAATGACCGACGATACGAAATTCTTGGTCCAACAACAGAAAGCCTCCTGGAGCATTTGTTTCTGAATCTCCCAGCATACTTATCATAATATTTCCATCAGACAGACAATGCACTGTATGTGGAGCGCCTAGATTTACTTTGGACTTTAACTCTTCAGGTTCGATAATATGATATATCTTGGGATTCCTTTCTTCTACTGTGTCGAATATATAAATACGACCTGAGCGTTGACCACCCGCTATTAAATATCTACGAGCTAAAGTGTCTTTTTGTTTAGAAGAACAACAAGTATTCCAGCCAAAGTGATGCAATTCATCTCCGATATAAGGTACAGGGGTTCGAGATACAACAGTGGAATACGTAGGTGAAGAAGGGTCAACGTCTACGGTAGCCAAATAATCTGGTTGTTGTATATGGGTTCCAGCATACAGACAAACTACATACAGCAGCTTTTCTGGTTCAGCTTTTCTTGCTTCTTCTGGACTCGAAAAGAAACGATGACAAAGAGCCATAATCGATGAGAGAAAAGAATCTCCAGTCAATGGATTTCGCTCAATAGTGCTGATTACCTCGACGATATTGTTTAGGCACTAGTAAAGCAGACAAGTTGCTAAAGTTTTGGAGTTTTAGCTTGTTGAGCGCCCATATATATATATATATATATATTGTCAAGTGTATCTTTGAGAAATCAAGATATACGATGACGTCTTCAACGAGCCAAGAGGAAGAAGAGTGGCCTTCAACATGTAATAAAGCCAAAGAGTCTTATGAAGAGTGTTTCTTTCTTTGGTATAGAGAGTCTTTTTTAAAAGTAAGTGTGTTGTACCTTGAAAGTATGGTTAATCCACAACTTCGTGCTCTCAGGGGGTGACCGAAAACCCTTGTGAAGAATTATGGAAATCTTATGAAAATTGTGTCAAAAGATTAGCGTCTTCTAGAAATCTTAAACAATTATTAACTGCTGATTGGAATCTGGACCAAGATAAAAGTGAAAGTTGACGCTGGAATAGGATTGTATGACGCAATGAATCTTAGTTGCCGATGGACAGTCAACTGGGAGGCAGTGTTTTGACTCTCGCGGAAGGATTTGTGCAATTTCTATAATACGACTCATAGTTTGACAAAGGTTAATCGATGTAAAACAGCCTCGACACTGAATAAAGCTTGTGATAGTAGTTTTATTTTGTTACATCACTGTTTTTGCTAAACTTTACAGTAAAAAGATAAAAGTGTTGGTGGTCTTCAGACTATTTCAGTTGATTCTCTCGTTGTTAGATACATAAATTACTCGCCGAAAGTGTTGTTGAGCGCGCTGAAACGGACAACGATGGCAAAGAAGAAAGCATTCGCAACTGTATCGCACATTAGAATTGGACCGTATCAAGAATGTCAAGTAAAGGCGGTAGTGGGACTGGAAGAGTAAAGAACAAAGCTCCAGCACCCGTACAAATAACTGCTGAACAGTTATTAAGAGAAGCATGGGAAAGAAGAGAACCCGAAAAATCCAAGGCTCCGAAACAAAGGATACAGGATGAAAACGAACTTTTGGAGGTTAGACAAAGAAGACGAAAGGAGTTTGAAGACAAGTTACGTATGAACCGTACACATATTCCAACTTGGATAAAATATGCCAAATGGGAAGAAGCTCAACTAGAATTCGGTAGAGCAAGATCTATATATGAAAGAGCTTTGGACATCGACTATAGAAACCCACACTTGTGGGTGAGTTATGCAGAGATGGAAATGAAGCACAAATTTATTAATCACGCTAGAAATATTTGGGACCGTGCTGTAGCTTTGTTGCCTCGAGTAGCACAATTATGGTTTAAATATGCTTATATGGAAGAGATGCTGGGAAACATTGCCGGTACAAGAGCTATATTTGAAAGATGGATGAAGTGGATACCGGATGATAAAGCTTGGAACTCGTATGTGAGATTCGAGCTACGTTATGGACAAGTCGATAAAGCACGACAAATATTTGAAAGATTTTTGATCGCTCATCCTATTCCTAGAACCTACATTCGATATGCTAGATTTGAAGAAAGAAATCATGAGAGAGATTTTGCAAGAGCTGTTTTTGAAAGAGGTGTCCAAGAAACAGATGCAAGTCAACCTGAATATCTTGAACTACTTTTGCAGTTTGCAGGATTTGAAGAACGTTGTGGAGAAGTAGAACGAGCAAGATTCATTTACAAGTTTGCTTTGGAGAAAGCTCCAGAAGACAGAAAAGAAGAAGTGCATTCCTTGTATAGTTCGTTTGAAAGGCAAAGAGGAGGTAAAATTGCAATTGAAGAGAGTATTTTGAAACGGAAGCGAGAAGAATATGAAAATTGGATTCAAAAGGATCCATATGACTATGATGTCTGGTTGGATTATTGTTTACTTGAAGAGGAGTTTTCTCCCGATCCAGAAACGGTTAGAAACGTATTCAGAAGAGCAGTATCTTATCAACCGCCTCCTCAGAAGAGGTTTTGGAAGCGATACATTTACTTATGGATATATTATGCCATCTGGGAAGAACTGACTATGCAAGACTTGGAGAGAGCTGCTCAGGTTTATCGTGATGCTCTTCATTCTATTCCTAATAGACATCAAGAATTTACTTTTAAGAAGCTGTGGATTCTTGCGGCAAAACTTTATGTTCGTCAAAAGGATATATCATCCGCCAGGAAACTGTTAGGAACTGCAATTGGAATGATAAAGAGTAACGAGAAAATCTTTCGTGAGTATATTTCTCTTGAAGTTGCACTAGGAGAAATAGAAAGAGCAAGGACTTTGTATCATAAATGGATAGAACATCATCCATACTCTTCAAAAGCTTGGTTAGAGTTTGCCAATTTGGAGATTTCTTTGAATGAAATCGAGCGTGCACGAGCAGTTTATGACCTGGCTGTTGAACAAACAGAATTGGATGCACCAGAATTGGTTTGGAAAGCTTATATTGATCTTGAAATTGAAGAAGAGCAATTGGATCGTGCACGTGCGCTTTACGAGAGGCTACTGGGACATTCTCAACATGTCAAAGTTTGGTTTTCCTATGCGAACTTTGAACGAACTTACAATTATGAAAGAGATGACAGTGCTCGTGATATATATCGCAGAGCAGATCGTGCATTGGCTAATACCATTTTAGATTTAACTGCGAATCTCCATTCTCAAAGGTCGAACGAACAAGTGGATCCCCAATTACTGACTGCAAAGGAGGATAGGGCAGCCTTGCTCCGGGAATGGTTAGCTTTCGAACAAGAAATGTCGTCTAGAGATACTTCAGCTTTGAATGAAGTTCAAGAGAAGCAACCACAAAAGGTCAAACGACGTCGACCTATCTTTGACGCATTTGGGGAAAATATTGGCTGGGAAGAATATTATGACTTTATATTCCCTGAAGAAGCGGAATCCGGAAAGACACCGAGTCTTAAGATTTTACAGATTGCTCATCAATGGAAAAAGCAGAAAAGGGAAGATTCTTAAGGTTTTCTTTGAAGCTTATAGTCTATAGAAGGATGAATATGAAAAACTGCCAGTTTTTCGTAAGTTAGAAGAGACTTATTATTGAAAGGCAGAACCTCTTCCATAAACATCTCTTTCTACATATGTAGTTTGTATTGAGCTTGCCCCTCCTCCACTACTACCGAAACCTGATAATAAAGAACTTCCTGTGACTAATTTGCTAATGACCAAAGAAGCTACAAACGCAGCAATTGTTGTGCCAACTGCCACAGCGGCAATCGCACCACCAGCGATAACACTTTCTTTTTCAGCTAAAGTATGTCCAGTAAATGGTGTTGGCGTCGGTGTGACATGATATACGATATCGACGTAAATCGTGGTATCAAACTCACTAGAGTCTCCAACATCGAAATGAGTCCATTGGAGATCAACTCCAAAACTTCCGTTTGCAATCTTTTGTATTTCCATCACGAAGTACACGCCATTCGAAGTAAAACCCATGCCACAGGAAGAAGGAACCGAGAAACTCCCATTACTTGATAGTTTGACTATAGGCGCTTGACATGAAGAGCTGTATTTCACAAAGTTACTAGTGGCAGAAAAAATAGTCAACTGAATGTTATCAAGACTAGTAAACGAGGCCTGAGTGCCACTAATATACTGAATTGTAGACAACAGAACGACCTGATTGTTGCTTACCAACTGAGATCCATTCAACACTAACGGCTTTTGTGGACCACAAATGATCTCATTCGATAAAGTGGTGAAGGAGATTCCTGCAACTGCAATGTTGATAGCAGCAGATGTTACATTAGTCGTGTCGTTCTTTGCAGTATATTTCAGTTGCAAATTTGCCAATCCGACAAGCCTCTCAAATGCTAGAGATATGCTTATGTTGTAACTGTAGCCGTCCTTTAGCTGTGTTACGCTTACTACACTGGTAGACAAATCTTGACTTGCATTGAAGACAGATTGGTTCGTAGAGGAAGCTGAAAAGTCATAATCTCCTATTGTACGATTATGGGACGTTACAAACAAGTATTCCAAGTCAATATCTCGTATGCAGTCACTCAATAGAACATTAACTTGTGTGATATTACTTGAGACAAAAGTTATTTCGTAGTCTGCACCAGTATCGTTCTGTCGAAGGAAATAGATGCCTGGATAAAGAGAAGTTGCGGCACCAAAAGCTAAAAAATGACAAGATAGAAAGAAACAACCAAGCCACAATACTATTGCACTGTTACGCATTCTCCATCGCGAGTTTTCTTCCAGTGCATAGACACGTCTCCCATCCCGACGCATTTCCTTCCAAAATATAAGGCCAAAATTTGAAATCTTCAAAACCGCGTGGTGGGACATTCTTTCGTCATCTCTTATATCGAGGATCCAAAACAGCAGTCAAACTTGATCTTACAGATAAATACTTGTTAATTAAAAAGTAGATACAAGTGTTCAATGCATATGAAGTTTTGCAAGGCGACGCAATTTGAAAATACCAAGCATTTATTTACTGGAACGACAATGACAAGATATAGAGTGCACTATCGAAAAAGCAAGAACCATATTCTCACAGATCCAAGGCTTCGAATTCATAGTTTGGTTGGTAACCTGGCTGATAAACTGGGTACTGATTGAACTGAGGCTGGAAGGGAAAAGGTTGGTATGGTAGATAGAAATTTTGAGGTTGACTGATAGGAAATGGATATCCTTGAGAGTATTCAGCAAAATCAACTTGATGAGCTCTTCCGCCATTTGTCGACTCAGCAAAACTTGCTGCTTGTAGCTCTGGAACCTTAGTAGAAGTCGGTATTACTTCTGCATATCCTGATGCCTCTGCATCTCCATATGTTTGACTGTAGCTGAAGGCATCTTCATAGATAGGTATTGAGTGACTTGGACCAGTAATAAGCACTACAAAGCAAAAGACAGTCGCTAATTCAAGCAATTTCATAATGAAGACCAGGTAAGAAACAGTAGGAAGGAGTGAGCTATGATATCCGTTTTGTTCATCTGAACGTATGTCGATTCTTGTTCGAATAGACACTTTCGAAAAGAAACCGATTGCAGCCTTGTTGAATCGACATTTTATATTTTCTGTAATTGGATTGATTTGTAGATAGACTCCAACTCGTTGAGGTTGAAAATGACTTTACAATATGAACCATAATCTGTTTATTTGTTGCCTTCAAGGATAGTATGTACAACTGTTAAGAGAATATACACTTGTTGAACTCTACAAGTATTAGCGAGAAAAGTAACACAAGACCACCTTCATATTTGTTGTTTCAATAGACCAAACCTCATTGGAAAGCCAATTCCTAGTCACTATAGAGTCCTAACTTTATGAAATACTCTCTTACGAATTTCCTTTCAAAACTACTGAAGTATCGTAAGGAAATCCAGAAAACTTATTTCTTTTGACATTGCAGCAGCTAATGTAAATAGATAATATTCCTGTCCAGTATGAATTGCACTCTAAAAGATCCCTTTAGATTTTTAGCAGTTTCTATACATCTACAAGCTTAAATCATTTCGTTTCCTTTTCAAGATTCGAAAAATACAATTGAGCGACGAGAAAATATGAACTGTTTCCTAGAGTAGCCATCTTGTCCAATCATAACACATTCCATTTGAACGCCTTCAAGTTCATTCTGTAAAAGAACTTTTAAAAATAGAAATCACGTAGTTTTGTTTAAGAAATGTGGGTATCGTCTCTTTCTTGCTTCCAATTTATTCAATGATTTAGAGAAGAAGCAAAGACAAAAGTAAACAAAGGGCCAATCAATCAACAATCCAAAATATATCGTGTCTGCAAGTTACTATAGCAAATTAATATAGTTACACTTGTCAATCATTCACTGTTATCATATTAAAAAACATTTAAATTTAACAAGTAGAAAAAACAATTCCAAACAAAAACAAATGTGTCAAAGAAAACAAATAAAAATCAACGGACATTGTTACCAACAGGAGATGGTTCAGCGTTCCTAGACAATGCCCGAAATATATCTATAGGTAGTGGGAATACTATAGTGCTGTTGTTTTCCGCTGAAATCTGTGCCAGAGTTTGTAGATAACGAAGTTGCAAAGTCATTGGTTCACGTTGCATAACTGCTGCAGCTTCCGCCAATTTTTGACTCGACTGGAATTCTCCATCAGCTGAAATTATTTTCGCTCGACGTTCTCTCTCAGCCTCGGCTTGGCTAGCCATAAAGCGTATCATATCAGAAGGCAAAACGACTTTGCAGATGTTACTAAATAAGAAGCAAAAATGTTCCACTATAATTACCGTCACGAATCTCGACGTTACTAACTCGTATTCCCCATGACTCGGTCTCTTTATCTAAGACCTTTCGCATTTCCTCTCCTATTTGATCCCTTTTTGCCAGTAATGTATCAAGATCGACTTGCCCAAGAACACTCCTCAACGTAGTTTGACCGAGCAGGAAAGTTGAGTTGGCATAAGAGGCCACATTACAAATAGCTGCTGCAGCGTTGACTACCGAGTAATAGATAACAGCGTCTACACTGCAAGATACTCCGTCTCTCCTGAAAGTTCCATAGTATGTTTTCTGTATGTTGATCAAAAATATTTACGTACGTTATGACTGATTGTCGTGGAACTTCAACTGTTCGAACTCGAAGGTCAACCTTTCGAAATGTGTCAACGAGAGGAACAGCTATTAGGAGTTTTGTAAGATTTGTGGTACAATTAAAGGAATTTTCTACCGTAATAGACTCCAGGTGGAACTATTTGCACCATTCGACCTAAACGAAATCGAAGTGCTCTTTCGTATTGCTGGACAACAACAACACGGAAGGGAAATAAGAAAGGCAACAGGATATAGCCGAGTACTTGTCGTTAGACGTTAAGAAAATAGATGACTTTTTTGGGAGAGTATAGCTCACGAATGATATATTGGCCAAGATAACCGGTTGACGCTTCGGAACCTAATATCTCGGGTTCTCGTGTCGTTTGTAAGTCGTTGGCTGGTGCTATATCTCTTATATTATGACCTATTTGTATACTTGTATCTTTTGTGGCTTCCTGTGGAACCTTTTGTGTTTCCATAAGTTTCTCGTGTTTTGTGTGTAGAAATATCAAAAAAGAAATTTCTTTAGGGATAACGGTTGTTTATTGCTTGTGTGGTGCAAATTCAATGTTGGGGAAAGGGATTTGGATTTGGGCTGAAAATGCCCGTTTTCTACTTGAGGCGGGCATTGGGATTATATGTTCATTCTATTGGATTTCTATGTGTGTGATAGTATATGTCTATCAGCATTGTCACTACAAGTATGCTATTAAATGATAACTTCTATAATTGATCGGTTATGGGGCGCTAGATTATATTTGGATGATAGAGTATGACTTGAGGTGGTGTACCAATTTCGTCAGTGTGTTTTCTATACTTTATACGTCATGGAACTGTCTTTGGATACTCCTAATGTTTGTTCCCTAAACTCACGATAAGTTTTCATATCGTTCGTTCCAACAGGGCTACAAAATGCAGACAAGATAGTGCACTTTATGAAATTTCACACAACTTGCCAGATAGGGCTCGTTCTCCTGTCCTTGGTTCAGAACGTCTTTCAACCCAGCGTAAAGGTTGAAAGCAACATAACAACTTACAGAAAGTTTGTACCGTCTTTGTTCAAAACACCCAGCGCAACTCTTTTTAACATTTCCATCCAGTTGAACCAGCCTTTTAAAGACATTCCAGTTTTACTAACAAATATTCAGCAATACGTACGGAATTGATAAACTTTGCAATAATGAAATAGCAAGTTGTTCCGAGAGTCTTGGTCCTCTACCTTGAGAACATTATATAAGGAATGGAAAAATAACCTCAACCAACCATACTAGTCAATAAACTTTCTATGTACTTCTTGGCCGTCTATCGTTTGTATCCATGTATATTCTAAATACATTATCTGACAACGAGCTCACAAACTCCGCAAAGGTCAGTCTCGAATCTCAAATCGCAATTCGGAGAGAGTGGAAGTTGCCGTCCTCTTGTTGTTTGGAGGAGGTGGATGGAAGAAGGAGTATATCACCGAAGAATTTCACTTTTTGAAGGTGTTCCTATTAGTAGACCAGGCTCTTCAAAGAACGATACTGAAGAGAATTCTCAAGTCCCTGTCGAAATACAAACTGTGTCAGAAGCTTTAACTTCGTCTACAACTCGAATACAGTATCGAAACAGTCTTCTTGGTGAAAGAGACAAGACAAGACAAGTCGCAACAGTAAGAAGGATAAGTCTTGCCGGTGCGGATGCCGCAGAGTTTGGTGGACCCTCCAACTCTGTTTCCTTTGAAGACCCTTTGTTTCGACAGGACAAGTTGGGAGCTCTTGTCCTTTTACAAAGGACCATACAAATAATTGGTCTATGCTATGGAGACGTTGGCACATCTCCTCTATATACAGTTGCTTCTTTGGTAGACTACGAGGTTGCTCCGACCCATTTTGAGATATATGCTGCTGGTAGTATGATTTTTTGGCTTTTGGTGTTGGTACCTTCTGTCAAATATGCGTTATTGGTTACTATGGCAGATCACAATGGGGAAGGGGGTGCTTTCGCAATGATTGGACTGTTGCGTCATAAAAGGATTCCTAAGAAATGGCTATTTGTGGCAACCATTGTAGCTTCCATAGGGGCAGGTGCACTGTTGGCAGATGGTATTATTACTCCTGCTATTACGTAAGTTAGACCTCAGCTCAAGTTGTGGACCATCTTACAATTTCTCTATAGGGTAGTGAGTGCTATGCAAGGAATTCAAGTTGGTGCGCCCTCTCTTTCAACCTCAGCCGTAGTTGGCATTAGTATTGCCATCTTGTTTCTCATTTTTGCGTCTCAGTGGTTTGGTTCCTCTAAAATTACCATTGTATATGGTCCTGTCCTACTTGTTTTTTTCACTGTGCAAGCTATTGCAGGAATTTATAATGTTACCAAACATCCTGCTATTTTCAAAGCTTTGAATCCGTATTATGCACTTAGAGGCATAGGCATCATGTGGAATGATGGTAAAATTGGATATTTAAAGATTGCTGATGCTTTATTGAGTGTTACAGGCTCCGAAGGAATGTATGCGGACATGGGTCATTTTGGAAGGACTCCTTTAAGACTTGGGTGGTTTCTTGTTATACTGCCGTCTGTTTGGATGTCTTTTTTTGGTCAACTTGCCCTGATTGCATCGAATCCTCAAATGGCTGTTCAAGCAAGTGGCAAACTGTACTTTTATCAAGTTTCAAATTCTCTTCTTTGGCCATTGATTGTGATTACCACCCTCGCTTCCATTATTGCTTCACAGGCAATTATCAGTGGCTCTTTTAGTATTATAAGTCAAGCTGTGGGACTAAATGTATTTCCTCGACTTCATATCAAGCGTACAGACTTTCGGATATATGGTCAAGTGTTCATGCCATCCATCAACGTAATTATGGGAGTTTTAACTATAGTAATTACTGCCGGTTTCCAAACGAGCTCTGCACTTACTTCTGCGTATGGCGTTGCTGTGACTACTAGTTTCGTTACGACATCTGTACTGTTTTTGATAATTATTTCAGTAGCATGGAAAGTTCGACCTTATATTTGGATATGGTATCCAATTGTGTTTGGACTTGTTGACTTGCTACTTTGGTCCAGTGCTTTGACAAAAGTGCCAAGTGGAGGATACATTCCAGTTGCTATATCGGTGGTAACTATTTCATTGATGTTAGTATATCGATGGGGAGCGAAGAAGGAAGAAGAAAATTATAAGAACAACTCCCTTCGTTGGTCCGAATACAAAGCTATTATTGAATCGCCTCAGGCTCCAGTTTTTCTTGATAGGACCTTTGTGTTTCTTACTAGCATGCAATATGGGATTCCATTTACATACAGTCAGTTTGTGAAGCAGATTGGTGCTATTCCGAGACTAAGTTTGTTTGTTACCGTTCGTTATGTCTCCGTGCCTTTTGTTGATAACAACCACATGTACTATGTATTTAAATACACTGACCAGCTGTATCGAATTATAGTGAATGTTGGTAAGTAATCAGGTTTCTTCGTGATGAAGTTTTGTATGAACCATTGATGATAGGTTATGCACAACCAATAGACAACTTGGTTACTTTCATCGAATCTTCTGGACTTAGCTTTTTGGATGACGCTTCGTCAACGAAAAGAATTGCCTTTGTAAAAGGAAAGACTGAACTTTTGAGCAAGAAGGAACATTGGTTTACTTATCGCTTTTTCCTAAGTGTCTTTAGCGTAATGAAGATGTGGTCTGCACGGATCGATACGTATCTTGGAATTCCGTTTGATTCACTGGAGATTAGCACTAGCATGCTAGTTTGACGATTGAAGCTTAGTACGATATAGTTCAAGAAACACTTTATTTTCTCTCTAAACATATTCTTGTGTATTTTTCTTTATTTTTGTTTTAAAGTTTGTAACTGCGTAATACAACACAACGGAAAGAGTCTTTAAGAAAGCATCGTGGAGACACTTGTTCTTCAAGCTTGCTTTTGTTCATGATATGCATGTGTGTATTTCTGACTAAGGGTGGCACAAATCTAAACTGCTTCTTAAGAATAGCACTTTCAAAGTTTACCAAGTTTGCAATATTTTCGCAGTTTGTCCCGTGCCAAGTTGTTGACAAAGCTTATTGAACGTTTATTTTAGTTGTCATTCGGCTAAATAAGCTTAGGAAAGTCGTCTCTTCCCTATTTCTATAATCATCATGAAAACAAGTTGATGCAAGTAATATTTTTTATTATTTGCCAAACCGTGTCTTGAAAGCGGAATGATTGTTGAAAGAAGATAAGAATATCCACGAAGAGAAGATTTTCGTGAATATCCAACGATGTAAAAATTGTTAACGACCCAACGATAAGTAGGTCACATGTAATCCTGAACCTTGCTGATACCAAAAGGATCCTGAACTATCAGTAACATTGACAGGAAATTCTCCACATACGAGATCATCTTTCACAGTTTCATTGGTTGAGTAAGTGAATTCTCCCGACTGCACCATCCAAGGATTGAAGTAAGTAAACGCAAGAAAATTGTAGTAGACAGGACATCCATCAATGCATGTACCTGGGTTCACTCCAGGAGGATTTGTAGAACATCTCATCGAATTGTTTCCTTCTACATGACAAGTTATAAAGTCATTGGTTGGTCTGTATTCTAAGTACTGTTCCGGAACAGCCTGTTGTGGAGAAGCACTTGCAACGAGATTAGATGGACAAGGCTTTGGTCCATTCAATACTTTTGACGAGGAGTTTGATCGGAAGTAAACTAGCTGTAGATCTACTGCAATGGATGGGTCACTGATAGCTTGCAATGTGAAATTGTAGACTTGACCGGTTATATGACAACAAGTTTGACTTGTCGAACCAGTTTTTGTTGTCGTACTCGTGTTTGGTGGCTGACTCGTGCCTAATGGCTTACAAGAAACCGAACAGCATGAACAGTCACAACTAGCCAAGCAAGAAGAGACAATGCATGAAAAGACCAAGCAAATGGTTAAGCAACGAATCATAACTAGAGCAAGGCTAACAACGCCTCTTGAGCAAGAGTCTCACTATTGTTGTTGTGCTATATATACTACAGGTTTGCTTGTATCGATTCAGTTTGAATCGTTTCTGACGCGTCATTGTTATGATTGGATGGGTCGTTTGGCTGATGATGTTACTATAATTAGTAAGATGTTTACCGATTCGCTTTGAAAGGTCAATTTATGTCGATTCTTTCATGAATCCAACAATGGAATATAGAAAAGTGCAACGTGTGTCTAATGGCTCTGGAGGATAAATACAGTACACACCGTCCAAAAAGCGACAGCATTATTGTGTTCAGAAAATGAGTTGTGGCAAAGCAATCACAAGCTGTATTGTGTTGTATATGTTGTGTTGGGGGGTTTATTCATTGGATACAACAAATATCTCTTCTAGTCCCTTTGTACAAGAACCTATTCAAACTCAAAAAGTTCCACAACAACCCACACAGTTGACGTCTAGTGTTACTTCCTCTCCAGCACATTCTATCTTTCCTATTAAGACTGAGGCTCCTTCTACATCAGCTAGAACAAACAGTTCGACTACATCATTGTTACCTACTCATACCCCTACTCCTAATACTCATCCGAAAAGCAACGTTTCATTGACAACAGCAACGCCATCGTTTATAGTTTCACCAACTGCTAATGCAACGCAAAGCTCAACGAGTGCCATTTCTACTACATGTTGCAGAATAACCGGTGAAATTTATGAACTCCATTTTAATGCATTAGGAGACCCTTCTTTGCAAGCCAAGACTAAGCTGGTCAATTTTGGAAGCTTCGTTTCACCACAGTTTCTCAAATCTACCCCGATACCGTGTGAGTTTCAACTGCCACCCCCTGAGCTGGTAAGTACAGGAGATTCTATTTCTTGTGATATAAATAGCGAGACCTCTTTGACTTGTCACCCGAATCCACCTGGAGCTTCAACTGGCAACTGCCTCAATGCAACCTCTTGTCGAGTACTTGGTAACACATTTGCATTGACTTTACTTGGAGAAAATATAATGGTTCAAAGCGGAACACTGGAAACACAGATAATCAATACGGTATCTGCAGGACTGCTTTGTGGACTCTATCCAGAGAATGTCACTCGATACTCTGGAGACGGTTATTGGATTCAAAGGGAACTTGGGAGCTCTCTTGATGTCGAGTTTCTAAAGCTGGCATTTTGAATTTGAATTGTTGATCTTCGTATCAACTGAATATTAGCAGAACGATCATCTAAGATCACCCAAACGGTGTCTTAACCATGACTCTTGAAAATAAAGTCTTTGATGTTCACTGGTATAACAACTTATTCTATTGTTTGGAAAATGTCCTGAGACCCTATTAGTAATTGACAACATCCTCTTTGCAGCTTGTTGCACAACTGCCGAGTCTTCTTCGTGTTTGTCTTCTAGACTTTGGTACTATTGACTTTCTCTTCATATAAGCGAAAGGTCGAAAACAGAGCCTATTTCTGCGTATCTCCATTATGAAGGCTGACAGTATGTTGCGCTTTGAAGCCAGAAACAAACTAAGCATATCTCAACCATAGCTACACTTTTCTCCATGCTATATATTGCAACTTTGGAAAACTTTTTCCAAGTTTGTTGTCAATTTAGTTTCAACACATATATTAATGAGCAAAAATATGTAAAGGAGAAACAACTGCAACAAGATGTGATTGTAACTTTCTTACTATTGGACTGGGATTGCCGTCAACAGGCAACGTATTCCGCGTCTATCCATAAAAACGGCCTGAGCAACTTCTTTTAAAACTGCTGTATGTTTGCACTTTTGACGTTTAACCCCTTTTACACCCAGAGGCGGTCTCTAGTATCAGATTCTATGTAGAATATTCCATCACTCAGTGAGGGAAAATATATTCACAAGTGGCTTTATTCATCTGTTCGCTATCTCGCCGGCTCAAAGGCACTCTCTGTGTTATTTCTGAGGTCGGTTTCTTGTCGTGACTGTGAAAAGAGTTTTGCATGGACTATTCAATGGCTCAAAAGTAATCATTGACTGCTTAGTTATCCGATATTACTCAAAATAAGAAACCAAAAGCAAGGTGTAATCTCACTTGAGCTTCTCAACAACCTTCACACTCCAATAGCTTTGACAATTTTTCAAAGCAATATTACCAGTAAGCAACTTATATGAATACATTCAACTCTTTATATGAATATAGATTGCATACATAAATACAAATTCAGCGCCATCGATAGTAAGCAAATATACTTAATAAGAAACCACCCAATACAACAGACAACATAGCACAATTCGGAAGCGTTGAACAACTTTGCGAGAAACTCCATTCTTCCTTGCTATTGTTGAGAAACTTACTAGAAGAGTAATCAATCTTATCTTCAGAAAAACCCTTCCTTTCTCGACTATGCTCTTCTACAACAGGACTAGCAACTTCTTCTTGTTCACTAGTCTCAGAAACCCAAGAAATCTTCTTCACTAAATTATCTTCTTGCAAAGCTTCGAGTTTCTGCTCTAGTTTTTGAAAAAACAAGTGTGCTGCAGAATCTTTATCCACCAGGTTATTCATGACGTCTTCCACCTTTTCCATCCAAGATTGCGCACTCAACAGCAACTCAGCGATTTCTTCCACATAACACGCATTGTATAGTCCTCGTATACCTTCTCGAACTATTCTTTCTTCGGTGCCGTTATTCACGATGCTCTCCATAAAAAAGCTCACGATATCCTTTAGCAGTGCGATATCCCTAGTTTTCTTCTCCCACAATAAGTTTCCAAGTGCTCCACAAACAAAATATACAAGTCTTCGCTGTTTATGAAATGTCCGAGCACTGTCTATTATCTTGGGAATGATTCCAAACTTGATGAGTTCAGAACGACCTTTGGGTTGGGCAGATATATCAAATACAATAGCACACACACTACAAGCTATATTCTCATTGTTTGTTCCGTAGTCTGCCAGTATATTAGCGAGTAAATCAACCAGATGGTGATCAGTCAACCAAGAGAGGTCTTGTACACCTTTCTCAGTATTTGGGTCTATCGACTGTACTAGCCGTTGCAAAGCTAAACGTGTAGTTAAGGGATCATGCTGCAGAAAATGCAAAGCGGACAATGCTACAAATGGATTATCCGGTAACTTTGTTAAAGCACTTAACACATAAGCGTCCTTTCCACTTTCTTCACCCACTGTGAAAACCATTTGCATCTTTCCCACTTTTCAAATTTTCTGAGACAACCCGTTGAGATCCGTTTTGACGAATAAGCAAATTGTACGAAAACTGACAGGATTGCAGCACATTCCATGCTCAATCATTGGTTTCATATTTCTATAGAGTCAAGTTTAGGCTTTTGAGAAAATAATGAGGTCTCATACTTTGCAATATTAGAGAAATTGAAATCGACGAGAATTTTGCCTATTTAAAATGCTACGTGTAAAGTCTCATTTTTAGAAATGAAATTCTGATAAAAGACTCACAAATTATTTTCCTCTTGACTTTTCATAGTAAAACTATGTCCATAACTTGGGACCCAGGTCAAGTAAGAAGACTTGTAAAACTAGTAGGCTTTACAAAGAGAGATAGAAGAAGTTATTTCTCTATTCGAGCTCAAAAAGTCCAACTAGGCATTCTTCTAAACTGCAGTGCTTTCCAAAGCTTTCGCAAGGGGAAAATTTCTATCAGAGCAAATTTGGCTACATAGAGTGACAAGAACAATTTGCGAAACTTTGGAAATGGAAGAGAGTCTTTCTTTTTCTATGAGAACATAAGGCTTTCATTAAAATAGTTTCTGCAATAAAGTTATTCGAGAAATAGGAAAGCAATCAAATTCATTCAAAATATCACTCGTATCCCCTGAACCTGTTAACATTTTAAGCTTGTGTCCTAGTTTCGACAGTTTCCAAAAATTGGCAAACGCTTCAATGTTTAGCATTTCTCAAAGTGAATCAGCAATCAACATGAGCCAAAAAGAGAAACTCAACATTTGCAAGAGTCTTTCGAGTCATTAAGTAGTAAATTCAAATCGATGCACTATTCAAGATAATTCTTGGAGAGAACATCTCTTATATGAGCTGCTACTTCCGATACATTGTACTTGTCTCAAAGATTGAAAAATTTCTATTAGGAATCCAAGTCAATTGTTCTACTGAAAATGATTTCAAGCACTTGGGCTTTCTTGCAAAAAGATGTTCTCTTAACAAATGAAACCAATTTGAGCAAAACATGATAGTTGATTAGTATACTGGTAGCAACAAACATTCATTCTAGTTCCATGGAGTGCAATCCAAAGATATTATCAGCTAAGGAAAATGTCTTGATAAGTGTTGAATAATAAATGAACGAAAGTGGCTTTTGCAGAGTATTTAACTTCAAATAATAATTACAATACAAAGGTCAGAGATTCCCAATGCGACAAGTTGAAATGACAGAAACAAACAAGAGCTCGCAAGAATTTCTAAGAATGGCCTTCTTAGCTAGCCTCGGGGAATAACATAGTTAACAAAGAACTATCCATTGAAAACTTTCTCTTCTCTATTACTAAAAAGAACAAGCTTGAACTCCATAGGGGTTTCATATTCTAAAGAACCCAAGAGAAAATAAAACTATTGAATCAAACATATTTTGCTTACAAGTTTCACACGACCATTTCTACCTGAACCAGAAATATTGTCCATTCTCAAAAGACTCAACAACACTTCCGCCATCATCACGAAATGGTACAGAGCAGCAATTTTATTCATTCCCTATCACCCAAGCTGCTTATTCCGTAAAAGGAATGATATATTTCCGTCTTTACAACAATTTTACAAACGGTTTCTCAAGTCAACTGAGGGCAATTACCAACTCCCGTAGAAGGCTTTTCATCAAAAATTGCTCCAAGATATTGTCAAACATTTTTCAGGTTGAAAAGCTTCAGCCGCAGCATATCCACGTTCACGTTATAAGAGGGAGAATCACTGTTGATTAAAGTAGGTAATCACTTTTCCTGTATCCAAGTAGTTCACGTACTTGTCTGAAAAATCTATCGTAGAGGATATATTCCACAATGTGATCTGCTAGCTGTCTCTTGCCATCTTGGCTATAGCATTCGCTAATGATACTTATTTAGCTTGGGTCGCCTGGTTTTGAAACTGGTTGAGAATACATTCGACAAAGAAGAAAACACTGGTTGCTTCATTACTGCAACAGCTAATTCAACAACTTTTTCGGTTGTGTTGCCACTACACTAGGCAATAGCCTAAGTTACATTGTGCCCCAAGGCATCAAAGAACGGTGAAGAAGGAGCTTTCTGGAATAATTTGTCCAGTTTAAAGACAACCGAAAGAATGCGCTTGGTAAAATGTTTCCAGGAGTTCTTCGGAGCACCTCAATAGAGATTATCGATTGAGCTGCTATGCAGTCATCAAAGCGTTTCCGCGACTAAAGCCCTATGTTTAACAAAACTACATAAATAAGCTATAAGTCTATGTCCGAGAAAAGTGTTTCTTGCTCTATATATATGAGTGGCAAAATTGTCTGAATGACGGTTCACGAAATTTCTACCATATCGAGTTGTCGAAAACTAGGAGCCAAAAGTTACTTTGATGGCTATACAATCTTTTTCTGCCAACTTTTCTTTCTATCAAACTGAACAATGTGAAAAACTCGTCCCGTTTCACAAATAGATGTCCGTAACTTTGCTTCGAGTTCCTGCGAAGGCCTTCACAGTTCTACCACTTCAACAACACAGAGAGCCGCAGCACCATTGCTGCTCGACTATACAACTAAGGTTTGTTCCAGTCAAATATTTTCTTTCAAATACAAACGTAGCTCGTAACAATTCAAAAAGGTAATACAAATCGAATTCTTGGGCTTTCTATTTCAAAAAAGGTCAACCAGGAAAGCACTACGAACTTGAAAAGTTATTTTACTGTATCAGAAATTTATCTCACACCTTCGATGTTTTCATCTTTTAACGTTTCCTCTAATCAACATTAAATGTAGAACACGTGAAGTCTAAATCTGTTGAGGCGATAAATTTCGGTCAAAATAAACTGAATGGCAAAACTATTATTCGCTTCCAATCTTTTTGTTACGTCACAGGAAAAGGAACCCAAGAATAAGCCTATGCAATTGAATGGACAGTAATTGTAAAAGAAAAGGACCACTTCGCACTGTACTCTTAATATATTCTTTTTTAAATAGAATGAAGTTTAGCCTCAATTCTGCATCACCGCAAAACTCGCTCCAAACAGCATTGTGTTTGTCGATAAGAGAGAATTCCAAGATTGATATCTCAAGAATAGAAGAATACTTGAAATGTTGTACATATTCCATGTTTCAATTTTGCATCCCTACAATTAGCAACAGATAATAAGTGTTTCCACCAAACTTTAACTAATCTTCTCACAATTCCATGTACCAGAAGAAACAATTCAAATTGATTCAGAAAAAACTAGTTTCAAAAACTCTTTTGTAATTCCAATAAACATTTTGATATTATATAGGATCTTCTATACCTGTCTATAGTAAAGAATCTTTTCATTTCGTAAAGCGAGACTCCAACACATCTTTCTGCAGCAAACAGAAAAGTCTTCCTCAGAAAGACCACAATGTTCTCTTACCAAAGTATATTCCAATCAAATGAAGAACGCATAGAACTTGATACAGTAACATTTTCTTCGGAAGTTATTATCTTCCAATTGCATAAGATTAGCACTCATGATTGGATTAGTTGGAAGACTGTGCTTATCGATCGGAAGACGCCTTCTCTCTACTACTGATTGGCAATTCATCGCAGGCACTCGTGGAGAGAAACTTGATGGGTTAGCTTTAAGGGCTCCCTCCGTACTCTCTAATGTTTCCAGAATAATTTGCCACCATTTTGTAAACTGAAAATTATAATATTGTCGACTGACTTGACCTATTTTCGTCGAGGCATAAACAAAGTCTCTTCCCAAACAGCTCTCGCGATTGTTTTTGGAGGCAATAACTAGCCTTAGAGTAGACCGAAAACTTTCATTTGGACCAGAAATATTGCAATTCGTCAAAAAACTTTTAAGCATATTGCTGGCATCATCAGAAAATGATATAGACTTCTATAATGGGTACAAAACACCACAAACAAAGTTGAATAGATGAAAAAGAACGATCAATCAAAAGTTTGAGAACTCCCTTGAAAAACTTTTCGACTTCTTTATCAATCAATCCTCTTGATGATTCACTTTGCCAATAAAATTGAAATGATAGACCGACAACATAGCATGTTTGTCCATTCTGAAATAGAACATAGGCATCAGGTCACTACAAGTACAAACTTTCCGAATAAAAATGCCACAATGTCGCAGATGTTCTCGATAGTAATCAGCAAATGAATCAAAGAAGTCTCTCAAGAATGTTGTATAACAAGTTACTGTTGATTCCTTTACATATGAAACATAATCTTGTTCCATAAAAGAACCGTTAGAATTCCAAGGACAACAGAATGCACAATGTGAGAGGAATGGGAGTAAAGACCTGTTAATAACCGAAAGCGAAAGACATTCATAAATACAATTTCTGTTGGGGTATCAGGAATACAACGAAAACTACATACAGACAAGAGTTCAGTAGTCTCATCGAAAACTTGGAATTGCTAGGAGCTCTCAGAATATATTCAACACCAATCAATCTTGAATCTACCAGCAAAAACATTGATTTCTCCTTCATATCAATATAAAACCCAAAGCATGCAAGAAATCCATCAAAGAACACTAACTCAACAGAGTATAACGGCATAACAAGTATCAAACACAATTTGTAGCAAGTAGTTCAGCAAGACAAATCGATAACTAGTCAGGGATTTGGAATCTAAAATCTCTGGAATGATAAAAACTTCCAGTTTTCTCGCATCGTCAAAAAAATTATCCACAAAGGCCTCGAGCTTTTCTATAGTGATCGGCTCCAATCTTCGTTTTTGAACTACATCCAACAAAGCTATCAGTGTGTATTTGCAAATCAACGGAATTCCTCCAGTCTTTTTTTTGCATAATTCTACAAAGCGAATTTGCAAGTCTTCTAAGGGCAATAACCAGTCCTTCAACCTGTTGTTACCATAGATGAGAAGGTTCAAATAGTCTTCAATATCTTTGAAGTTCTCAGGATTCAATCGCAACATACTCAAGGTCATTCTACTCGAGCGAGAATCACTCAAAAGGACTGAGATTTCTGCAGTTCGACCAGCCAAATACAAAACTACTCTTCCTGTGTCAAGCAATGAATGATATCTCTAAAAGAATTGTGAAAATGGACGATAACTCGAACAAATTGCCTCTCAATACGTTCGCTAGAATCTTCACAGATGTTACTTATTTCGCTCAGTTCTAAAATAAGTATTGTTTGGGAAAAGCAGCAATGAAGCGGGTGACCTCTTCAGCATTGTGAATTTATCAGCTTCTTCGATAGTTTCGCCATTACATCAGGAAGCAACCCGAACTATATTGAACATCAAGGCTTTACAAAACTGAGGATAGCGAGCGCTCGTAAACGAGGTGCTCAGTTTTAACACAACTGACCAAGTGTATTATGCAAATGTTTCCAGAAAACTTCGGAGCAACTTGACCAGTTACGTCCATGATGAAATGATGAAAAGACACCATCACCGCAGATTGTTCTTCTCCTTCAGCAAATTTGTTTAAAAACTTAAAGTATTTTCTTATAAAACTCTTTCCTTTCCCGTCAATATGAGGTGAAAAGGAAACTGCACGGCGTATACAATTACTGAGTAACTTTTGCTGAAATGGACAGGCGTGGCAAACTTTTTAGAAAAGGCCGAAAACTAGAAACTTGAAAATTCGAAAGCTAGATTTAGTTCGAATGGTTCTAATTTCTTTTTCTTTTCTATAATCACAATAGAGGGAAAGTAGGAATATATTTCAGGCTTTTCACTACTGTAAACTTTCCTCTATTGTAGACAAGAAAAAGATCTTTAGAAATATTTGTATTCAATTTGACTCCTGCTAAGATTATGGCTTGTGTAGTATTGGGAGCCATTTGAATATCTTTAACATTCTATAGAAGAACAAACCGCTTCAAGCTAAGTTTAGAAACAAAGAATTTCAACAACTGAACAAAGTCTGTCCGTGTGTATATATTATTAAGAGCTTTGGAGACTCAGAATCATTCGGTCAAGACTATGCCCTTTTATAAGAAGAGCCCATGGTAGGCCAAGTTTCATGACTTCTCCAAAGATTGGTTTATCTGACAGACTTTAAGAGCTTCCTGAATGTTTTCTGAATGATTGTTTGGATGAAAAGTATGTCTCCAAGTTTGAAAGAATGACTCTCCAAAGCTATTTATATGAAATTTAGGTTGATTTGATTTTCACCCAAATTGCTGACAATGACTTTGTATTATTGGAAGCCGATCATCCATATCAGAGTTACTGCTTTCACAATGATTCAGCATTAGATTGCCAACCAAGAAAATAAAATATTCAAAACATATCATTTATCATAGACTTTGCAAACCATAAAGCTCAAAACAACTCTGCTTCCATCAAAGGATAGTCAAGCATCACTTTTCTTTTTCCAATAAAACTCGAAATCTTTCAGAAAAGCCTTCTCTACAAAGAAACTCAATATAGTCTGGCACTGATAAACTACCTTTGGCCTCCTTAAATGGTAATGGAGTAACATAGACAATACTTATGCAGTGTCGCCAATCAATACCTTTGGAATCCAATAAACCGAAATCTACAATCCTTCCAGAATCATCTTCTTCTAACGTGATGGTAAACTCTTCATTCAAAATCAAACCAATTAAGTTTAGTAACTGAGGCTTATCTGTTACTTTCACTCGTCTCCTCTTCTTCTTAGGTTTTTGGCCACTTTGGGAACTTGACATTGATTCTTGTTTGCTCTTTGACCTACTAGTGGATAAGTTCGCCGATTCTGAAGTATTCCATGCATCTTCCTTGAAAGAAGGTGGCAAAAAGGAGTTTTCGATAGCAGCAGAGTCACGATTATGGTTATAAAATGAAGATATAGATACTTGAAAAAAGTATATATGCCATTGAGAATTCACAATATCCACAAAAATATAGTCAAATCGAGGATGTCGTTCTTCCAGTAATATCCAACAGGAATGAGTAAACTTTTTCATGGGAGGATCAAATTCTTCTCTAGTCAACCGAACCCAACTATTACAAGATAAACTTAAGTTTCTATAAGGTTTGCTGTCGGAACGGATCGTCACTTCTTCTGTTCTATTGATGGACCACAAAAAGAATAATTTTTCAAAAGTCTGTCCTCTTGTGCTCGGATCACTTCGATAACGTTCAAACAATTCAGCCAAGTAATTCTCAGAAGCATATCTTTTAAGGAAAGAGGATAACAAGATATCACGTGCAACGCTGTTATAAAAGCGTAAGTAGATACGGTTCACTACAACTAATAAACCTCGACTTATATATGCCCCGTCTGCAACCGTAATATTAGGTTTATTCCTATCCATGAATAGCTTATAAAGCATAGAATCAAAATCGCTCTTTTCTCTTTCAGACCTAAGTCCATCAAGATAACCATTGTGCTTTCTTATCATTTCAGAATATAAATTCGAGGTGAAGTGTATCTTTAGACTTTCGAAATTAGCATCAGGACGATCGTTGGCAAGAAACACCATTTCGGCTATCATTCTAGGCACTAACCCAGTAAGTTCGACTATTTCATCTGAATGTTGACGAAGAATGGGTGGATAATCTGGTAAATCTTGCCACAAGTCAAACTCTTTGAAACTTAGAGGCTCCAAATAGTGTTTGACACCTCCATAACTACTAGGCAAATTATCTTCAAATTGATGATGCTGTGAACCTGCAATAAGAACTCCACAATAAGGCTGTTCAAGTAAATGAAAAAGTCATTATAACAATAATAGAACATTACTTACTGTATTCATCACTTCCATACTGGTATAAAGTCGAAAGAAATCTGGCCACTTATTTGTTTTCTTGCCAAACTCGCGCAACAACACATTATGTTCATCGATAATAAACATATTGCGTGGTCCAAGCCGCATTATACAACGACGAATTGCGAAAGCTAGATTCAGATCTTTCTTTTTGATACAAAAATATATCACATGCTTAAGAGGAGCACCATTTAAAGCTTCGTAGTCCCATGACTGAAAACTCGGCAACTCGTCCAGAATGGAGAAATTCATGTACAGCAGCATTTTCAAGTAAAGTGTAACTATTTGAGAGATGTTGCTGATTTCCTCTAACCATGCAGCTGCGTTTCCAATATACTGCAGAGGAATCCTACAATGCATTGAAAACACAGCTGCCATATACAGCTCTACGCTCTTTCCTACACCACTTGCTGCCGATAGAACATTCTGTCGGCGTGGAAGATTGGGAGCTATCACACCAAGGCTTTCTATGAGTCGATTCCACTTCCTAATAAACTCTCTCGTCAGAAAGATTCTAGAGATTTTCCCAGCACTTTTTTCCACTGGAAAATCATCGGGAAACTGCTTGGGAGCAACCAACTGCATTAGGTCTTCAAACGTTTCTTTCCCAACTTGGAAAACTTTACCTCTTATTTGTATTTTTTCTCCAAGAACTGAGGCAACAGTTTTGAAGAAACACTCTTGTTGAAGATTAGGCAGGTTTGTCAACCATACGTTGCTGAACTTTTCGTCAATTTTACAATCGTCTTGTACAAATATGTCTCTAAAGTCAATATATCTTTCATTGTCTCTGTCACGACCATTTATGACTGAAGCAAGAATAACTCTTCGACAACCAAAACCAACACGCTTCTTGTCAAAACAAGCCAACGGTTTTGTAAAGCTTCTACTCCATAAACGACAATCTTTTGTTCCAAAACACACCTTAGTTTTGAGCGGATACTGAACATTGGTTGAGGAAAGACATGTAGAACGAAACGAAAAAGCAAGGCAACCAACAAGCATTGCAACCATCCAACGTTGTCTCACAATCTCGAAACCGATGAATGGACACTGCAGCCAATCAATAACGGCTATGGATTTATATAGTCTTAGCCAATTGAATGGTTGTTGTGCAAACAAAGAAAAACCTACAAGTTTCACAAAGTGTAAATGAAGTATGTTTGAGTGGAAAATTTGTCTTCCAATGAACAAGTGTAGACTACAATTTGAGTAATTGTATTTCCTACTATCGATGAAGTTTGACTTGTTCTTTCAAGGAGAAATATTGAACTGCCTTCTCTTAGTTATCGTGATTAGAATGTTGTAAAGTTTGAAAAAGCACGTTGTTATTTATTCAATTTTTATGTCTTTACAATAACCATGTGAGTGAGGATTCTAGGAGTATCTTTGACATTTGTACATTGTTTACGACAATTGCCAAAGTGTGTCGCGTGCTAAGATAGAAACGGCTCCCTTGCATATGGTTGACAAATATTTCTAACACAGTCTTTGAATCTTTCTTATGAAAAATATGCTTTCAAATTATCCAAAATTGGTTTATCTGATACCCTCGTATAATTTATTGTTTCAACAAGAGTCGTTTACATAGTATTTGTCCGGTTATTTTCAGATGATTGCTTTGCTAAAATGATGGCTTACAATATATATGACAAGTTTTGACTATTTAACATAAGGGATTTTCATTTAAAGTCTTTTTCCTTCAGGCTCAATTTGTTTTGCTTTCTAAAGTGACAACAAATAAAAGTACTGCTCTCCAAGACATCCATTTGAACTAAAGAACAACTTGCAAGTCATTGAGAAGAAACTGTTTCTTCTCTAATAATAGTCATGCCCTGTCAAGAAATTAGATGTACGATATCATCTCAAGACAATACATACAAGAGTTTTGAAATAAAAGTAGGTCAAGAATTTATTTAAACCACCAATATGGAGTTGTACGATTTGTCTTTAAAAGAAAAGGTCCCAATATATTTCCAAGAAACTGTTTGTATAACAATTTGAGACTTTATTCAAAGGTACAATGTCAAATGTTGTTATGACTACGAGTTAATCTTGGGTAGCTTATAATGACTCATTAATTTAATGCTTAAACATCCAATGATTCATTTTTTAATAAATATTCACTTTGTGTGGATTCGTGATCAATCGATCTTCTATGATTCCGTTACAACTTTGCATAATCTTCTCTAAAAAGGCGTGTTTATCTTTCTTCTTAAAAAATACGATCGATATTCTCTTGGAGCATTCATTCAATCCAATTACATGCATAGCCTATAGAATATTTTCCATTCCTTCTTCGAATAAATTATATCTTACCTTCCACATTTTCACCTTGGATTTATGAGTCCAATAAAACAAAACTATAAGTTGACAGCTCCAGAATGTCCAACTAGTCCCCTTTGATGGTTGCACCAGTTGGACTTCAAACAGCGTTGTCAATTGCAAAGATATGAATGATCAAATTCAATATGGTCTCTGACATTGTATTTGCAAGTAGCATAAAGATAACAATATTCTAAACTATGTTCTCTTCTCATAATAAAAAAGTAAACAGTTAATACCTTTTTATATATAAACTTTTTGATTGAAAGAATCTGTGAAGACGAATGACAAGTGATGTAGGTCATTAGATGACTTTGGACACTGTTCTATGACAATCATCATATACTTTAGAATACCACTAGTACATTTCAAACATATTTAATTCAAAGGTTGCAGAGCGAATTACCGAATGAACAATTGAATATACGAATTCAAACTTTATTGCCAACTTAAGAAACTGTGCCGGACTCGTTTAAGTAGATCAATTCCAAAGTTTTTCAAAAAGGGACGATCAGTAGAAGAGAATGCCTTTTCAAGTCCATTCAATACTTCTTTGTCAATGAGCATTTCTACATCTCTTTCACAAAGAATAACAAGTTCACAATTGGAAGGAATCGTAAAAGATTCACTTTCAATAGACATTCCACTACTGAAACAACGACTTTGGTCACCCAACTCGTTTGCAACATTGAATGACAATTTTGTACCAACTACAATAAGCATACAATGATTCCTATCAGGTGCGTTGGATAAAACTTGATTAGAAATAGGAACAAGAAATTTTTCTGCTTCCTCAATAATATCTGACCAGCCAATTCGTTCAGAATTCCAACGACCTTTGCAAGCAACTCCCACAATAAGAACTTTAGAATCAACGGGAGATTGCAATTTCAATATAATATCAGGACTATGCGAATTGGTGTCTACTGGAATATAAACTCTATCAAAATAAAGTGCTTCTTGAATAATCTTGTTCCATTCATTACTTCCATAAGTTTTCCGTTTCTTGTTTGATTCACTCCTTGATTCAGAAACACCAACAGATCTCATGTAATCAAGAGGTAAAGGTTCCCTGATGGGAAGTTTCATTTCTTTAAATATGGCAGATAACTGACACAACAACTCCCTAAACTCATTTCGTACTTTGGACGAAAGCATCAAAATAAGTCGGATAGCAACAATTCCTTCAAATACTCGACACTTTGAAGAGAAGAAGCAATCAACTGGCTCTAATTTGAGTGATCCAAGAAGTATCTTTTCCAATAACGAGAGAGATGATAGATGCTCAAAGTTTCCAACGAAAACCTTTGGAATCAGCACTTGAAAAGTATCTTGATCAATAGGATATCGATAGAGTCCCATTTCATTACTAGCGTCAAACAAATAAGATTCCGAGTTTAGTTCATCATATACTTTGAAAGGTATATGAAACAGAGCCATCATCAATAATATGCCAAATTCACTCTTTTTATCCTCGTCTGAAGTTGATATGTGTTGTATAAACGGTTCAGCACAGATTCTTTGGAAACTATCCTCATTCATACATGATAGACATTCTTCTTTCAACATAAAAGGCTGTCCTCTTGTTTGTACATAATTCAAAAGCATATTCACTGAACGTGTCAGCAAACCAGGGACTCCACCGGTAGAATCCAATAGTGCCTCTGCCAATTCATTTACTGAAAAAGAAGGACTACATAGAATATCACAAACTCGATATTGAACCTGTTCTTCGAGATGACTTTTTTCAAGGAATTCAACGATACTGGACGAGTTTAACGGTGATAACGAAATAAAGTGTAGCAACACCCTTGGTCCAAAAGCTACAGAATTCTTAATTCTTAAACCCTCGCTTTTCCCAACAACAATAACGAACAGATTGTTTTCGTTACACAACTCACGAACAATCTCAAAGAAGTCGTTGTATGGAAAAACTTCACCATCTTGTGTCCTTTCGAAATCAAATTCGTCGTAACTTTCGTCTAGAGCACCAACTTCATCAAACACCACAAGAAGAAACTGATCAGTACGCATGTTTAACACTTCACGGATTTTCTCAATTAACATATCAGTTCTAAGTTTAAAGATTTCGAAACACTCATCAGGGTCTGGTTCTTCAAACCCCGATCGTAGACAGGCCGACTGGTACAACAAGTAAAAAATAGCCCATTTTAGACTTCTTTCCTCAGGATCAGTTCGTTCAAGTTCTCTCAAGTCAACGTACAAGAAAGCCGAATCTTTTAACCTATCCAAAAACTCTTTCTTGGAAGAGTCCGAAGCAAAAGACGACAGGGAAGTTTCACTCAACCTCCGTATCAACTCCAAATAGTTGATACAAAAAGTAGTCTTGCCGGATCCAAACATATGAGGCGCGAATGGGATCGTCAAACGGTAATAGGTACTGCTTAACTGACCCTTAAGTTGCTTTCGGTTATTGTGAAGTTCGTAAAGTTCTTCTGTAACGAGGTACGCATCCTCTTCACGACCCACAACAACAGGCTCGAACGTGTCACGAGGAACCCACTTATCACCGAATATCATCGTCGCCAAAACGAAATCGGCAATATGCGTCAAAAAGGATATTTCGAAGGACACTTAGTTCCATACTTGTGCGTCGGGTGTTGTACTTTCTGTTGTTGAATTCAAAGAAGAGTGTCTTTGAAATATGAGCAGAAACTTGTGCTGTGTCTTCGTTCGTCCAGATACCTTTCCAGCTGTTGTATTCAACAGTTATTAGAGCTTTAAGAAAGAGATATATCTCTATCGAGAACGACTCTTGTGTTCATAGTAGATATGCGAGATCAAAAGACACCTTTGAGCATAGTATTTGGAGACGTCTGTGTTTGGTCCTTGCAAAGCGGTACTTTTCTCTGCAATTGTACTTTACTGACTCCTGTGTATCTCTCTCTCTTGGAAGATACCAGTGTTCAAAGACCTCGTTTATAGCGCTTTAAGTTTTCACAAATAATCTTGTACAAGTATCTTGAACTATCTAGATAAAGAGATGTTATTCCAAGCCCACTCGAGGAAACCTTGAATAACGGTCCCAATCGGAATAGTATCTACTGCAGCTTGATCTCTTTGTCACTTTTTTACAACAGTTATAGACAATAGAAACTTGTTTTATGCTGTTTTTGTCTATTTCGGTTGATCAAAGTAACTGTTCTTTTCCATAAAGGGCAGCACAACAGAGACCTAAGGGCTTGAGAGATATCGTCACGAGAACCATTTCCGTCAAAAAAAAGAGAATATTGCATAGTTCAAATAGAGAGTACCATATGTGAAATACTTTCGGAGAAAGAGATACAAATGTTTAAACAAATGAAATTGTGTCTTCCAAGTCATTCTCCTGTGTGATACACTACAAGATGTTGAGTATTATATAAGAAGTGAACAACTGACAGCTTTGTCATATCCTCCACATGCATTCAACTCTATAAAGATCATAAAGTGTGATAGAGAAAATCAAAAGGAAGCGAAACTTGGATATAAAAAACTCAGGTACTTTGCCTATCTTTTATATAAGTTCTCATACCAGCAACAACTTTGAATTGCAACAAGGAATCATCAATACCCATCTGCTCTAATATGTTCGAGTCTATGACTCCCATGTCTCGCTCCGAAAACTTGCATAGACATTCGTAACATTGAGTTGATTCTTCCTCAGTTAAATGACAATATACTTTCAAAAAGTTCATCCAGTCAAAAGAAACTTGCACTGAGCTCGGAGCAGAAATAGTTGATTCTCCTCTTGTCTCTTCCATTCGCATCACATTCATACTTGGACGTGTACTTCTTCTTTCCATCCTTCGACGCGTACTTCTTCTTTCCATCCTTCGACGCGTACTTCTTCTTTCCATCCTTCGACGAGTAGTACTTCTTTCCATCCTTCCACTATTCCTTTCATATTCTTCATATGGAATACGCCTTAATAAATCTACAAACGAATTGCTCAACAAATCAGAAAGTGGTTTCAGTTGTTCCAACCATCCAGGATTGTCTGCAAACACTCTTTCAAGTTCTTCGCTAGCCTTGCGACCTAAAAAGGTTTGCAAAGATGTAGTTGAACATACTACAACTTGACAATGAGGAGGTATCCTCAACCACTCTTCTCGTATATTCTGTGGTTGTCTTTCAGAGTTGATAGAACTGTAAACAATATTATTAGTGTTGTCTTCATAATAAACTCCACTATTCAATATCCAATTCTGATTATCACGAAATTGTCTGGAAACTTCTTCAGTATACTTGTTGCTTACAATCAACTGAATGGCTGTTAAATTATTCTGCATCAATTCAAGCTGTGACGCCACTGGATGTAAAAATTTGGCAACTTCTGCCTTAATCATTGAACGTCCAACACCAGAACTTGACAACTGAAAACATTTCAATGCAGCACCTATCAAATATACTCTCTTCTTGGTGGTTTCAGTCTCCATAGGCGTTTGCTCTGAAGAAGATTCACCTTGAATAGCAAGGAAAGAATTGTCTTTCATATCTGTGACTCGAATAAGAACATCAGGTCCATTGGAGTTTTGTCGAATAGGAACAAATATTCCATCTTTTGATAAATACTTTTCAAAAAATGGTTTCCAAGCAGTGACATGGTAAGTTGCTCCGTTAGCACTATGGATTCTACTCACTGTCGAACTAAATGCTGGAACATAATTGGGAATAGGATCCACTTTTAAGCTGCCAATGATTTTAGCAGATTCTATTGATATATGTTCTATAAAACTATGTCGAAATATACTCAATTCTCCAAGTTTGGAACAGAAACACCATCGAACATAAAGAATAAGAGTAAATATAATTTCAAATTTGAAACCACGACTCGAAGGTGAATCAAATCGACTGATCGATGAAAATAAATTACAAATAAAACGAACAGGAGGAATATTCCGATATCGCGATTGAATATGCTTTAGTACAATCTTTGGAAAAACCAACTTGAAAAATGTTTCATTTCTGCCTCTAAAGGGTATCCTGCTTTCTCCTTCTGTTCCATTTCTCGAGCAACTCACATAATAAAAACCAAAATGGTTGGCAATATCCAAAACATATTCAGGATAACTTCCTAAACCACCAAATAGAATCTCTCTCTTTGGAATACGAAATTCAAATATACTCGCAAGAAGCATTGAAGAAAAAACAATCATTGATTCGGGTGTCATACGAGAAAGAGTTACTACGAGATTCGGAGCAACTTTCTCTATCTTCTCTTTCATTTCATCCTCTGAAAGATCACAAAAACTATTCCAACTCTCACATCTCTTTCCCAATTCATTTAAAACATGAACAACATAGTAAGGAACACCACCTGTATAATCATACACTTGTTTGAAGAACCAATCGTGTCCCTCAGGATGACTAGGAAATAATACTTTTAGAATAGGTTCATCGTCATAAGTGGTATTTTGTATAAAGTACTTGACAGTTGCTTCTGAAAAAGGATCTAAACGAAGAAAGGATAAAATGACTGGGGAAGTAAGGGCATCTTGTTGACTAGTTACGACAGCATCTGATCTCCCTGCTAAAACACAAATTACAAAAGGTTGAGTTAAAATTGACGATAAGACTCCAAAAAAAGAACAATAGACGGTTTGCACTCGATTTGCTCTTCGTGTAACCATCAAATCCTTAAACATAGTGAATTTGTCGCCTTCCAAAGCTTCAATTTCATCAATAAACAGATATAAATAACGTTTCTTGGTTACTTGCAAGAGTTTCTGAAACCATTCCTTTGGACTACCAATACAGGAAAGAACTTGAGAAAGTAGATCTGCACCGTTTGGAAACTGGGCAAGTGCCTCCTTGCTTATCCACTCAAAAAGCGTAGTTCGAAAGCGATTCCCGTCAGGAACATCGAGAAGATTCAACACAACATATAAAGTCTCGTTTAATAGTGCGTCTAGAGAACGTTCTCCTATATTGTCCCCTTTTGCAATACCAGGGAGACCCATTTTACCTAAATAGTGCAACAAAACCTCTTTGTTCATGGAAATAAACGTTTGGAAGTTTTGGCCAAACGTGCTTTTGCCACTCCCATACATTTGGGGAGCGATAGAAACGTGTGGCCGTTGTACTCCAGAGAAACCTTGCTCATCGCAAAGATGAGAGGCTTGAAAAGCTTCTATAACTTGCAACAGTGCGGACTCACGATTGACAAGGGGATGTTTAACACCTTTAAAAGAGAAGACGTCCATTCTGTATTCGCGCAACAACCACCGCAACAAACGACCAACAACAAATTGAATCTCAAAATGTAAAATTGTTGTTCTATACGAGTATTACATAGTTTATGTATAAGAGCTAATATTTTTGTTCGGCTTGCAGATGACTTTGTTGTTTCTTTTACGACAAAGTGACTTTATTTTATAGTGGATACAGATAACTTGTTGACTCACTTCCAGAGCTTTGTGTGAATAGAGTGGGAGAAAAATTTTAAGTTTGCAACAAACAAAACATATTTGGAATCCTTGTCAACTTGAGTAGATAGTTTGTTTGCTTGTTTCGTTTAGTGTGATTACCACTTTGATGGATATAAAGCTTGCTTCGAAATTTGTTGTTGGCACTTTCCAAGGAGGACTTTGTTTAGGTTGTACAGATGGAGCTTTACTAGTTATACCTCATTTTGAATTCCTTTTGACAGTCCAAGTTTCTCTTTGAACATTGTTTTTCACTCAAATTGCAGTGACTTCTTGGATAGTCTCATACTAAGTACCTCCGCGAAATACACTTCTAACGAGGCAACTTGCTTTGTAGTTTCTGGTCTTTGAGTGAAAACTAGCTGTGTGTGTTTCGAGAATAATGTATTGATAAAAGGTTCCAAACTTGCACGGAGTTTTAGTAATTGATCCAATAAAGTCTGTTACAAGTCAGCGTCGTTTGATTGGGTGTTGTTTGAGAGTAGTTTTATTAGGGAATTGTTATACATAGTCTTGTGAAATAGGGCTGAAACTCCGCTTTGAGCAGATTCTCAGCTATGTCTTGTGTTTGTTGAATAGTTTGCAATTTCCATATGTCAACATTTGTCTATTGACAGACTCTTGTGAAAGTGAAAAAGACGAACTATAGTTGTATATACTTCAATTTGAACAGTCAATGTCACTGTATGTCTTCATGAAGCCTATTGCTATATTACAAATTTAGTTGAGATCTAGATTCCAACTGCTAGCAAACCTAATTGTTGCTTTGAGTCGTTTCAAGACAAGCTACTTTTTCGTATCTAACAAACTCTCTGGACATATTTAAAGACGTTTCACCACTCATCCTTTGAGAATCAATTAGTGATCCTCAATCAAATTGTGTCATCAACCAACTCGATCTTCCAATTTTGTCTCAATAGTAAAAAACAAGTTTTGCAATCTATAGAGTTGTATAGTTTGTATAATTTGTGTTACAACTATGTTTGAAAATTCAAACAAGAAATCTAGTGTTTCTTTGTCTCCCATGAAACATTGAAATGGAGTTGCTTAGAGAAAGAATATATGAACTTGAGGTGACTTCTTGAGAAACATATTTTATGATTGAATAATTTCTTTCATTGACTTGAAAGATATTCTGAAATCAACAGTGCTTCCAGTTAAGGAAAATCAAGGTACTCTGAGACTTTAATACTTGTTTTCCACTCTTCCAGTTTAAGCTATTCCATTGCTTGTCTTTTCTACACCAATCAGACTATATAGACCTCCACTAGATTGAAAGAAGTTCAATTGTCTACAAAAGAATCTTCACAGTACTAGACATCAAAGATTGCTATCCAATACAGACGAGAGAAAGAATCCATTCAACTCAATGCTTTCTTTGAAGGGTCACACTTTGTCTACTTTTGACATCTATCCTTGAGGATACTTCACCTATCTAATCGAACATTGTCGAATATGAGTGAAATTTGAACAATAGGCTGAAAATACCTCAACTACTCAAAGTGATATCGTGTAAAGTTATCTTTCAGTTCAAAAGTTTCGTACACTTTATGAAAGAGGCAATGTAACACACCAATTTATCAGAGCTTGCGACTTTCGTTACTTGCTGCAAGAAAGAAGTCTCAATCGAAAGTTATTGATAGTATGATGTTCACAATTCTGAGCTATGAGTATTGAAATCTTTACGTCTCCTCCATTGAGAACCCAAGTTTCAAAGGTTGAACAAGTGGATTTGGCTTTACGTTTTGGGATATTTTTGGATACTGTCAGGATTTTAGTTTTGTCGAGACAGTGAAGTTTCTAACAAAATTGTTGTAGATTTGATGTGTTGTTTTCAGAGTAACTCTGAGATGATGAGAATGGAAATTCAAGTCAATTGGTAACTTGAAATCTTGCTCCTTGTCTTGCTAAAGTACTTTGTATACTTTAAAAGTATTTCATTGAGTTGTTGTTGCTTTCTTCTCTTGTGGCATTCTACAAGTTTCGTTAGAGCAAACAAGATTTTATCTTTGGAAGCAACGACTGTAACAACTCATTTGGGCCTATCTATTCTCGGAATCCTTTCAGGATGGTCGGTTGTTGACTGCTGAATTTTGTGACACTATATACTATCGTTGACTTTGCTAAAGTCACCGTCTGCTTCAAAGTACACCTTCCAGAAAATCTCGGTTAAAGTTGCTAGTACTAGTTACTGTCCATATGTCTAGGAATTCTTGATACCTGTTTCACAGAATTGAAACACATTGTAGAGTTTTACCATTACATTCAACAACACAAGGATTGATTCATATTCCTCACTACAGTCTTCTATGATAGCATTCTAGGGTATGGGACAAACTTCCTTCTTGACAATTGTAATCAGCACTCTTTTGGAGTTCTTATTTAACCCAACCACAGGTATAGATGGAATTGTTGAAAACGTTTGATTCACAAAACGTTAACCAAGTGTTTACAATTCGAACAATTTGGACGCTAACCATCTTAAAACTCAACGTGTTCTGTTTGGGCTTGTGAGATCAAAGAAAAACTCCTTGTCAACAACAAGTCAAATCCAATTCTATTAACTCTCCAGTTTTTTTCTCGTTACTTTCACGATTTCTGAATTATCAGGTACAACAGTGGAAAATCTGTAACTGAACAGAAAGAATAGAGCATCAACACGATTTTGAACTCTCGAGTGCAAGGTTCTTTTGGAAATTTCTCTACAAGTATACAAGAAACGATATAGTTTGTACCTTTTAAAGGCATCCTTTCATACCACCTCCTTTCTAAGCTCTTCGAAACGTTCTTTCGTTAGAACTTATTGGTTGAGAACAGGAGCTAAATAGTTGTGTTATGCAACCCGCTTCAAAGTGGATAAGGTCTGTTTATGAAAATTCTTTTTGAGTTTCAACGAGAAACATCTTGAGAATAGACTAGAAAGTTTTTCTTTTTTTTGGATACTGTTTAAACTTGGGTTGTTTTGGTCGTAACTTTGTAGACACTAGGTTTGAACCTTGTGGTTGATTACTCAACGTCAGAGTTCAAAAGAGAATTATCTGCAGAAACATTGTGAAGGGAGAGGTTGATTACGATCGATAAAGGGAGATTCTTTGGAAACAACTACCATAGCTTTGCACATTTTTGGTTCTTTAGATGAGAATAGTGCAAAAGAGGATAATTTGTAGCAGTCATAATATTATCGGCATCTTTTAACCTGAACGAGTTGTCTATACACACTTGTGGAAAGATTTATTTACTGAGGTTAGCGAAAACACTATAGCAAATTAAGTAGATCGTTTGATAAATGTCCAAAGTATTTTGAAAACTAAAGCAAAGGAAGAAATATTCGCTACGAGAACAAACCTTGAATACTACAATAAAGTAGACTAGTGTATGTTGAATTGACAAAGTGCAGAGATCTTGAAAGATATTGTATTCGAAACAAGTTGTCTAGTAAAGTATTGAATGAATGAGATGAAATAAAAAAGATTGTTTCAAAGATATATAATCTTTGATGAACATCCCACGTTCTAAAGCTCTTTTGGGAGATAGTTTGAAGCCGAATTTGCCAACAAAATTCATTGAGTTTTATCAATCACACAAGTTTTATTTTTTCATTTGGTTCCCTTTATCGATATCCACGATATGTAAAGATTGTATGCAAAGAAATGAATGTGGTAAAGAAAAGGCGAACATGACTCGTTCAATGAGTTATTATTCAAAAAGAATTTACTTGAATTATTCGGTTGATTGACAAAGTTTATTCAAAAGATCAAGTATTACAGGGAAATTATTGGTTTTTAGAACTTTGTATACTCAAGAGACAATCAATGAACCGTTACCTTTTCATTCTATTTCACGTGTCATTGAAACTTTCCTCGTCTTTAAACTTTTTTTGCTGAAACTTTGAGACTTTGGCAGTACTTAAGAGAGTATAGAACAGAAAGAGAACAGACTCATTTTTATTCCTCGAATAGTGAAAAGTTGCAAAAAGTAACAACTGAAAAAGCCAAGAGATTGCACAATGGAAGTCATCATACTATACAAGGAGAAGCCACTGAGAAAGAATTGGATTCAAACTATAGTCCAACTTTATTTCTAGACACAGAAGGAAGGAAGGCAGTTGTACTACAAAAAACAGGAACAAAGAATCAACTGTTTTTCAATATATAACAAAGTAGCCTAGCTGATGAATGAATCTCTTAATTCAATTACTCTTAAATAAAAATTGAACAAGAAAATTTATAAGCGTACATATTGAGAAGCCTACAAAGTGATTCTAAGTTTAACCCTGTTGAGAATAGATAAAAAGAGACTTAAAATGTTCCAATCAAACACAAAGTTCATCTTTTAGGGAATTCAAGAAGACTTCCAGTGTAATAGCCATCATTATCTTCATCGTAGCCATTTTAGTATCATCAACAGGAAATAATATAGTATACTTGGAGCTTACAGAAATGATTCAACTCGAATGAATTTGGCAATCGACAATTGTAAAGGTTTTTCTATTTGAAATGGATTTAAAACATCCTTATAAATAAGAATTGGGCTTCGACTCATATTCGTTCGAAATACTTGCCCGAACGGATACAGATATAGTAGAGTTGTAACCATAGACAGATGAATTTTGAATCAAACAACAATTCAAGCATAGAATAGAAGCACAAAAGAAACTACGTATTTACTTAATTCATTTTGTTGGAGAGTAGCATTGTGATATGTAAAGATTCAAGATTCGAACAAAGTAAAATAATTCCGCTTCAGTGGAATAATACTGCCTCAAAGCAAACGATAAATTTCGACAATAATGCCTAAAGCATTAAACAGTGCTTTTCAACGTGAAACTCTTCGAGACCAAACTTTGCCATCCAAGACCTGCTAGTATCGGTCGTAAACTTTCAGTGACTTGAAACTTGAGTTCCATAAATATTGAAAAATATGTGTCTTTAGTCCAAGTTCACGTTGAACGTACCTCAACTTGGATCCTTGTTGAAAACTGTCGCTCTTCATTTTCTGGTAACTTTATAGGCGTTTCTTACTATGTAGAGTACTATAAAAAGAAAAGTCGGCACAAAAAGCTGCCAATTGTTTTCAACTTTGAACCCCTGCTCCCTATACAGTCTTGTAGTGTAACTTGGTTTTTCAAGTCCAAGTATACTACAAAGTAAAGTCTTGTGAATTGCTGTTGTGAATCTTCTTTTGTGTCACACTCATCAAGGTATTTTGTAGCACTCGAAGTACATTCTGATTTGATTCTTGTATTCTTCAAACAACCAGTTCCTTTCTTTGTGAGTTTATGACATTTAAAGTCTCTTATCCAACCAAAGAGGAGACATGAGCGAATTGCTTTGATTGGAACAGGCGGAGTGATGATGGCAGCTTTCAACCCTCCGTTGACCGACTTGAAGAAATAACCGAAGTTGCGATATATGAGCTAGTTGACCGAGAATTAGATAAAGCTTTATGACTGTTTGAGTGCTTGACCAGCTGCTATGTTTCCAAATTGTACAACAGATATTTTTCTAAGTTTGAGTTTTTGGCGTTGCGTTTTAGAATAAATTTGGATAATAGCCAACTTTGAAAGTTTTCATGAGAGTGGGGTTTTGATATAACTATTGTAGATGCATCGGTGGTTTTTATGAGAGAAACTCTGAGGGAACCAGATTCGAGAGTGAGTCCTGGTACTAGCTTCATAACGTGTTGAAGTATTCTGGGTATAGTTGAAGAGTTTATGACTGAGTTACTTCTTCTTGCCTCTTTGCTTTTCTCTGTTGGGTTTACTAGTGTAGGCAATTCTTTGTCTTTGACAATTTGGTTATCTTTCTCCAACTTTGGAGTGCTGTAGTGTTTGCAGAATTTTCCGTGTTTTATTGTAGAATTTTGTGAAACATAGACTGCTTGAAACTTTGCGGTGTTTTAGATGCATTGGAGGAAGTGGCTCGAGGGTCTTTGTTTTTGACTGTTGTTGTAAGGGACAAACAAGGCAAGGTTCTTGCAATGACACTTATTATATGAGTCATGACGCTATGCTATTATGGAGAGTTTTCATATGTAGAACTCACAAAATAGAAAGAGTTAACGACTGATTCTTTATTTTCGCAATACAATTATACAAAATAGAATATGCGACACTTGGTCCATGTATTCAAGCTGATTGAGAAACTCGACTGGATTCTTTATCAACATACTTGTAGGCAAAATACAAATTATACTTGTGTAACTTCCAATGTGGACTTGATTCTCACTCTGTCGATATTTGAAATACTCGACCAGAGTGTACACTCAATCTGCAAAAGTCTAAAAAGTACTTGATACTGGTAACAATTCACAGTCCTTCAACTTGCAAACATTTCAGCTAGACATTGATCAGCACAAGTGTTCACTCTAATTGACGAAAATTCTCTATGACAACTTGGCGACTGCACACCCAATCGTTCCAAGTTGTGGGAAACACGCCCTTCTTCTTGAAAGTGGCAGATTATACTTTCTTGAAATGATTCCTATCGACTAGAGCTCAATCTTCTCCAAATTAACTTGAAGCCAGTAAATCTCCAAGGTAAATAACAAAGGTGAGTTTATCTCACTATACAATGGCGGCTTTACTCTCAGGGGTATGTCAACGATCATTCTAACACAACGATTCTCTTCAAATAATGCAACGTTAGAGAATCAATAGTATTCTAGGTAAACCTTTGAGTCGAAGGTTCCCTTGGAAAGTGCTCACTAGGTACACATGAAACTATATATGGCACTTTTGACGGTACTCGAAGAGCTCTTCAACGTCACTTTGCTCAATCTCTCTTTGTGATTGTTTTGCTTAGCTAACCCAGCTGTGGCTGTAGTTGCTTTGTTACCACCTGTTTTGAAGTGGATAAAATTGTTCCTTTTTATAAAAATATAAGTAGTTGAATTTAGAGGAGAACTTTTTAGTACGAAAAAAACTTTGAAGTTTTATGACTTTGCACTTTTGAAATACCAACCAAGGCCCAGTTTGTTTTGGTCGTTTCCTGTCAACGACATGGCTTGAACCTCAAAGTCGCTTCCAAGTTCATGTCGATTGCAACGTTGGTTCTGTTCGAGAATTTGTTGATCTTTAGTCTCCGGTCTGTTTGAAGACGTTGACCCTGCGGAGTAGTGGCGAACCAGTAGGCACAAAGGCTCCAAATAGTCTTTGACCTTGAATCCTTGTCCCACTCTAGTCTTCCAATGTAACTTGGTTTTTCCAGTTGAATTGTACTACTAATTGTTGTCCTGTGAACAACAGAGGAGGACTCTCTCTTGTGGAATAATTACCAAGATCTTTTGTAACATTCGGAGTATATTCTGAGTTGATTCTCTTTGGTTCTTCACAAAAACGATTCTTGTCATTGTCAGTTTTTGTCTGTTGAAAATCTATTGTCCAAATGGAGAGGGGAGGTTGTCTCGTGGCAACTCAACTGCGCAGTTCAACTGTGAGTTGCCGTTTCGAAAGCGGACGTGAACAGAGTTTGTACATCCACTTTGAAGCATCTTTACGTCGTTGCTTGTTAACCTTGTTTGACATGGTCATTGAAGGATGCAGATGTGCCCAAGACCACACGTTACATATGTTCAAACTCAAGATTTGGGAGAAAACGACACTGTTTTAGAAAGGATACTGTTTGAATAGTATCCTTGTTGGCAGTTCAATAGCCCTGTCTTTCTTGTAGGGAAGCGCAATCAGCTATATAAGACACAACTACTATCAGTTGTAATCAGTAAGGCTGAGAAGCACAAAGTATACAAACTGACAACACAGAGACGAATTCATAAAGTCATTGTCAGCGGTCTGCATTTTAAACAGCGATTCTTTTGGCAGATTGAATTTTTTTCTACTGAGCAACATTCCTATGTATGCACAAGATATTCCAGGATCTTCCTAGGCTATCAAGCGAAATGGAGCGAGAAATGAATATTTTATTTTTGATACCCTTTTTTACTTGAACGATCGATCCTCATACTGGTGGAAGCCATTGCTAAAATTTTACTCACGTAGAAATCTAGAGTCAATGAATAAATATACGCTGAATTTCGTGATTAGTCACGTATACAAGAAGAAATCTACTCAACAATTGGTTTGTCATAATGTAAATGTCTGAATGGCAATGTATTGCTCTATTCAATTGATAATAAAAAAATACACATGACACTACTTTCCGTAATTGACAAATTGCCTCATCATTTATACGGAAGCAAGAAAGACGTTTAGCCAACAAAATAAGACAAACATCAACTGTAATATGCATACAACAAAGTACTCATTGTAGAAGGAAAATACTATTGATAAATAGCAAAGAAATTGAATTTTGGCAATTTGCATATATTTTAATCCAATCCAGGAGGGGAGACAAACGCAACGTTAGCCGCTATCAATCACAAAAGTATCAACAGAGAGGCTCCAAAGAATCGACAAAAAATTCTTAAAACATGATAAAGACTAGAATTGACCATCCAAGCTTTACTAATCAATCAATCGGAATTATTCATGGTTGACAAAGCAGTGTCCAACGCAGTATAGCTATCACCTAACGACCAAAAAAGTAAATTCTCATATCGCTCTCTAAGAAAGCATAGTTTATGAAGAACAACTACAAAAAGCTGCTTGTGAGACCAGAGTTTAAAAGAAAAGTTTCAAACAACCCAATATCGATCAAAACAATAAATAGAGATGCAGGACAAGTGACATGAGAAGCCTTCATTGTGTTGAAAACATGTGCCACGGAAACTTATTGAAGACAACATGTACTTGTGAGAGTTTCCCATAGAATATTCAATTGAAAAGAGAAAAAGAAAACCAAAAATTTCTGGCAACAACAATATTAGCTCAAAGCAAACTACTCAGCCAAAACAAGGACAAACACAATCAAATTTCTAAATTACAGGAAGTCTAGGAGAACAAAAAGTTTACGAATTTTATATAACCCAGTGGCGAATTAAAACAATTAGCAAAACATATAAAAGCGGACCATACAAAAAGTTCGGAATAAAATACATTAAAACTATAAAGTTGTCTATAATGCACAATGCTGAAATCATTTCCAATTGCACTGTGATGTGAAAGAGGAAAAAGATTAACATAAAAAACATCTAAAGTAGTACCTGGAAAATATTACATATTCAAAAACCATACACACTCAACAAGAAGAAATGCAATTTTACAATGAAACCTTTTTCTTTACAAGAGACTAAATTAGAAAGTGATATCTGTGAAAACAATTGTAGCAAATAACATATAGAACCTTAGTAGATTGTGCTGCAAATGAAAAACTTGTTGCATTGTAGATTTTACTAGGCAGAATTAGAATCCAAGCTGGGTCGTTGGGAAATCCAGTAAGAAGTTATTTGAGTTCACATGAAGGTTCATTGATTCATTTTCCCTCACTTTCCTCTATTGCTTTTTGGTTGCCATGGGCTGTGTTTTGTTCTACGTAGCCAATTGTCGACAAAATTCAAAAATTTTTTGGAAATTTTTTTAAAGCAGATATTTGTGGAAAAATTTGTAGAAATTGGTTTGTATATACTAATTTGTGTTTTCTTGTTTCATATGAACTTTTTCACGATTAGCCAAGAGTAAGCTCCAATTGTCGAAAAAATGGATAGAGTGCTATTTATTTGTAAATATAAAAATAAGTAGTGGTCGAAATCAACAAAAATGGAGGAGTAAAAGAATCGAACTTACCAAGCTCTTCTTTCATACTCCATTGTCCTCTGGAAAAGTTGAGGAAAGACCAGCGATTGATTCACAATCTCTATGGTGCATTTTTGCATAAATGACATAGTTAGAAATTCTTGATCCAGTTTACAAGTAGACTAGAATATTTACAAGTAGAGCTTCTCCTGCAACCTCGCAACTGTCACAGTATTTCAAGTTGAGCCGTTAACAAAGACTGCTAGTCTCAAACTTGATCTTGTTTCCTATTAAAACGTAGAAATGAATATGTACCTCAGTAGAAGGCATCCATTTAATTTCTATTCGCCAAGTACCGATTTAAACGCTAGATAAGCATGAAAAGCAAAACGCATTGAAATTTCTTATGGTAATAATGGAAGAAATAGAATTTCGATTGGAGGAGTTCCGAAACAAAGAGTTTCAAATAGAAAATTCTAGAGAAAAGAGCTAGGAAGAAGCCAAAATATTATGTAATGCATAGTAAATGACTAAAAAAGTATTTAAAGCTAAGAAAACAAAGAAGAACAAATTGATTGTAGAGAAAACGAGTGAAAGTACAATATGACCAATAAGGAAGAATGCCACGCAGTGATATAATCTTCTAATAGTTATCGCGCAAAGTATTGACCAGGTAGACATAAAGCAACAAGAAAGAGGAAGAACAGCAGACATTATGGAATATTAATGTTGTCATTGTTAAATGGTTCTTTCAATTGAAAGCGTTCTTTATGGCATATGTATGGTATGGCTTACTTTTGGTAGAATATGGATATAATGTCACCAAAGTAGCAGTTTAGTATACGAAGATACTCACAGAATGAAATAAGGAATATAAATGTATCAGAAAACGTAAAAAACTGCTTTATCGGATGGCTAAATGATAAATAAGACACCACAAAGAAACACAAGGCGATAAAAGGTTGTACCCTTAAAACTACTGTCAATGAATTGAGAATGACTGTGATTTGGTAGATTCCGAGCAAAGATGTTTCAGAAAACGGAGCCGATTTAGTTTAGCAACATTTCAAGTAAATAATGAGTTATGTTAGCTCCAAACAAATGATAACGTTTCCTCAGTCAAAAGCGGTACAATTGCACGAGTATGTTAGGGAATGAAGATTCATAGGCGAAATTGAATTGACACGAATGGATCAACAAGCAAAAAAAACTTCGAAACTACTGAATATGAAAGCAACAAGGTAAGTCAAAATATGTGAATTATTAAATAATTCTTTGCTTTATAACATTGGTTTCAAGAGAACATAATTCATTGAAGGAAAACGCATGATGTATGTCAGGGGACAATAGACAATTCTTTTTTTATTGGACCTTTGTAACTTTTCTTTCTTTCGTGCACTTATAGACTAATAAATGAACGATAAAGATATCGATTTTGAAAATAACCCATAGAGAAAAGAAAGACAGCCAGAGAAATAGAATCTCTAGAAAGTTGAAGAATTCTCATATACTACTTGTCTTTATTGAATAAGTATATCTCTGATTGTTTTCTTCAACGGACATTGATCGATAACGAAAAAGATAGTAAGAAGAGGTGTCCAAAATGCATGTTCAACGAAAAATCTACTATATCCTTCGTCGAAAACAATTCAGTACTTTTGTAAACTTAAATACTCAAAAGAAATTTTATATATTTAATTAGAAAAACAAAAACAACAGGATGATTTCAAAGAACAAGAATCAAAATGCTACCAACTCATGGAGGAAAAGTGCTTTTGAGAGATATGTTTCAATACAAGCTGTTATTCAAAGCATAGTCAAACTGACATAAAGCATATAATATCCAAGTTGCTATAAGCCTACATTGAATTTTTGTGGCTAGATTGCTAGCGGTTTAATTCATTTGAGGCTTTTTAGTGGCAAAAGCTTGGCATGCTTCATATTCCTTATATATATCAACAGTACAATTCGTGTATAATATTATACCGATAATCATAAAATAGAACACAGTGGATCCAGTTACCATAAGAAAGCAAAACAACTTTTTAAAAGAAGGTTTCCGATAAAAGATACCACATAGTAGCAACTAACAGTTGCAAGATTCTACTTTTCGAAAAACTGTCGCTTTTCAATATCGAAAACGACTATAGTGAAACAAGCCATGCAATAGTTAACTGTAAAAGTTACTAAATTTAGATTTCGCAATATATCAAATTCATAACCAAATTGCTCAGCTCCCCCCCAAAAATAAAAACTTCAATAAAAGTGAAACAAATGGAACAATTCGATATCGCTTACATGCAATACAAATACAACTGTGGGGGGTGATTCCAAAAATTTCAAAGGACGAATTACTTTGTCACTCGAGATAAATTGGCAAAATCACAAAAATCTTCAAGAATCTTGACACAATTTCACAAGTATTGTGACCAAATCTAAACCACTTCATTTTATACTCTATTAGATTCTTTTACGACGATCTAGTGAATTGAGAAAAACACATGCTTTTTAGAAAAAAAATGAAAATTCGTGTCTTTTCAAAAAAATCAGTTTAACTGTTTTTCTAAAATGATCCACGGTTCATTAGAAGAGCAATAAAAATATCGTCTCGAATAGAGTCTATGACAAAAAGGGAGAATTTAGGGAGGTCGACCCAAGTGAAAAAATCATAGAATTTCGATACATTATTTGTCCATTATGGCATCAGTACTTCTAGTTGTTCTCAGGAGTAAGCAATAGGTGGCAATGCGAAATTTAGTAAAAAGAAAAGTAGAACAAATCTCCTATAGAAAAAATCAATATATTCTCACCTCGAACAGTTTTGCATATGTGAAATAGAACCTAGGAAAACTTCATTACACATTCAAGGATTATAAGACATAAAACGCACAAGAAAAACAGACAGTAGTACTAAAAGAGAAATGATCAAACAAGTGAACTTTCTAAAATGTGAACAAAGAGATTAAAAGACAATTGAATCTTCAAGCTCATTCATTCTTATAAAATAACGATAGAACAAAAATCTGTGGCATAAGAGTGCACACTGAAAAGCCGAGAAAGAGATTCAGAATTTGACAGTGTAGAGAATAGATACAAGGCGGTACAAAAAATTTACCAAAACACAAGGTGTTGCTTTCGAGAATCTAAGAATAGCATAAGCACTGTTTATTTTTTGCTAAATATGTATACCGACACTATATTTCAATTAAGGCTACTCAAAGAATGAAGCAAGCAGTGTCTCAAGACCATCAAAAAGCAGAAACGACTTACCAAATGGTTAAATTTTAATAGCATTGCACCGTAGAATACAATAAAATGACCAAATAACAATACTTAGAATTTTGCTACATAAGACAAATTTCTAAAAACGATTCTAATAAGGTAAGGTTCAACCATGAAGATCTCGGCGAAACATTGAAACAAAAGTTTCGAAATTATCCATATTGAAAGCTTATTATTATGTATGTACTGAAGACAGCAGCGATCTTAATAAGAAAAATCAATAAACAAAGAACATCATCTCTACAATGTAGTACCTATATGAGAAGACAAATTCAACGAAAAAGCTACTATGTCACCAAGGCATAAAAATTTAAAAAAATTCCAAAACTTGTGACAACAGTTAAAAGCAAAAGATTTCAGCATTTCGTTTTCAGTTCTATTGCATTCGCTCTATGAAACGGTACTGAAGAGAAGTTTTTGCAATATATCAAAGGGAAATAGGCAATTTTTGCATTACCAGTTTAGTACTTTCTTTATACGGTTTACTAAAGGAACACTACCAAAACCAATTTTAGAAAAAAGTCATAGAAGAAACCATTAAAGAAATAAAAACTTGAGAATATATTGAGGAATTTTTATGTACCACTTGTTCTTTACATCATCTGTACCATGAATCTGTCCTCGTCAGGCAGATATTTCTCAACCTTGTGAAACGAAGTAAAAAAGTTACAGCAATCTGCTCACAGAGAAAAAAAAATACAGTACCTTTTATGAAAGGGAATTTAGTAACTAGATCACAAAGAAATACAGAAGAAAAAATGTTTTTTTTCTCATTGGAGGAAAAGTAGTAAAAAGAAATGAAAATGTTACATAGTGGCAGATTGTTCTAATTTTGCGACGACTTGTTCGCGTACATTGCTTGCACTTTGGACTAACGTCACTAGAAGGTTACCATTTAAACGAACCACCTAGAATCTCAAAACGACACAAAAGTAGCAGAAAAAATTGTGCATTCTTAATAAAATTTGAACTAAAGAAGGAATGTAAAAAACTAACTCCAGTTTTCAATCCAAAAAAAGTTTAAACAAATTTTAGCTGACAGGAAACCAAACTTGGTCAGTAGCACAACGAGCATAAAAAATAAAAAATACGTAGCTATTCTTTGACAAAAAGCATAAATAAGAAACCAGACACAACCAATTTACTTTGCGTACTAAAACTTTGAGACTACTGGAGCTCAGTGAATTGAAAAACTAGGTATGTCCAGGACGAAAGCAACAAGCATTTTTTCGTCATTTTGGTTTTATAATACTTCATTAGGGTATAATTTCAAGTTAAATATGCATGTTTACCTAAAAGTTTAAATACTATTGGAATATATTAACTAGGCGATTCTAGGTAAATCTATCCAATATCAGAAACGAAAAGGATATTTCATCAAATAGATTCGGCACAAATACCGCACAAAGCAAAGTATCATAATATGAAAAAAAACAATTAATTCGCAATGAGTCAATCAAGAAAGAAATTAATGATGCTAACAAGAACAAAAAAGCAACCATTCAAGAAAAATGTTCACAATTCCTAAACAGCTCAAAATTTCGAATTATTGCAAAACAACCGAGAAATTCCTTAACTCAGAAGGGCCTTGAACTAAAAATAGCATCCGAAAATTTTAACTAAATACCCGTAGCAAACAAAAAAATACAAATGTACGCAGAAATAGCACACAAGACAAGTCATTTGATCTTTGGCAAAACAAGTAGCACAGATTGAGAAATCATTAGCTTTACGAAACTAAAACCAAAAGTAAATGTCTTGATAGAACCAATTCGTTTTTTTCCTCCAATGCATTGAGATTTCCAAAAACCTGATAAATTTCGAATGCAAATGACCTGGAACAGGACAATAGGAATTTTCTTAGGATTCATTAATTTTTTTTTAATTTTATTACTGTTTCTAACAAAAGTCATATACGATCGAAAGAAACTAACAGGATAGAAAAAGGAGCATCCATCGATCAGAACAACGCAAAAGGATCCTTCATAAAATGGATACCGGTTCACAAGAATAAGTAAAACCCAGTAAAAAAAAGCTTTAATAATTGACTCTCAACCATATCAATGAAAAACGACTGTTTCGAGGCAACAAATAACCCAAAAAAATTTTCAATCAAACAAACTACTTCAAATTTTAAATCAACGCAACACGACATGAAAATGCCAAAAAACAAATGAAGGACAATCATAAGTTAAGAGCAAAATCAAAACTTTTTCCTACCGTTTCCAAGTATTCATGCAGTATATCTCAAATACAAATATAATGGAAAAATAACCCACAGAAACAGTCTCCAAAACGCGACCAAACACTCACTGAAATTTGCGACTAATTATACTAGACTAAAGGCAAACGAAGAGGCTTGATAGAATTGAGAAACTTTCGTTTGAAATGCAATTAAGAAAAAAAATGCAGTAAATTGTAAAACATGTATAGGCAGGCAGAAGGGAGTGAGCATTTTTCTTTCTTATTCACGTTTTGCTGAAAAATTATTCTTGGGAACATAAAAACGTCTGAACAAAAAGAGGACAATCACCAGTCAAAAGCAAAATAAAAACTTTCTCTATTCGCTTCCAAGTATTTCTGCAATATACCTCAAATACAAATATAAGAGAAAAATATCACACAAGAAAAGACGCCAGGACGCCAAAAAATACTCAGTAAAATTTGTGACTCATTATACTAGACAACAAGCAAAAGTAAGACGCTAAATACAAATAAGGGACATTTGTTTGAAATACAGCTAAGAAGAAAAAATGCAGCAAATTGTAAAAAAAGTGTAGGCCGACAGGAGTAAGTTGGCATTTTTCTTTCTTATTCCGGTTTTACGGAAGGATTATTTTTGGGTAAAAAACGCCTCAACAAAAGAAGGAAAATCACTAGCTAAAAGCAAAATATAGACTTTCTCTTTCCGCTTCCGAGAATTTATGCAATATACCTCAAATAGAAATATAAGAGAAATAAATCAAACAAGAAAGGTCGCCAGGACGCCAAAAAACAAACAGTAAAATTTGTGACTCATTATACTAGACAACAAACAAAAGTAAGAGGGTAACTACAATTAAGGAACTTTAGTTTGAAATGCAACTAGAAGAAAAAATGCAGTAAATTGTAAAATATGTCTAGGCCGGCAGGAGGAAGTTGGCATTTTTCTTTCTTATTCAGGTTTTACTGAGGGATTATTATTGGGGTCTACTTGCGATTTATTAGTGTTTATTATTGTTTAGGGTTTATTAGGGTTTATCAGTGTTTATTATGGTTTTTTAGTGTTTATTATGGGTTTATTATGGGTTTATTATGGGTTTATTATGGGTTTATTATGGGTTTATTAGGGTTTATTAGGGTTTATTAGGGTTTATTTAGGGTTTATTTAGGGTTTATTAGGGTTTATTTAGGGTTTATTTAGGGTTTATTAGGGTTTATTTAGGGTTTATTAGGGTTTATTTAGGGTTTATTAGGGTTTATTTAGGGTTTATTTAGGGTTTATTAGGGTTTATTAGGGTTTATTAGGGTTTATTAGGGTTTATTAGGGTTTATTAGGGTTTATTTAGGGTTTATTTAGGGTTTATTAGGGTTTATTTAGGGTTTATTTAGGGTTTATTTAGGGTTTATTAGGGTTTATTAGGGTTTATTAGGGTTTATTAGGGTTTATTTAGGGTTTATTAGGGTTTATTAGGGTTTATTAGGGTTTATTTAGGGTTTATTAGGGTTTATTAGGGTTTATTAGGGTTTATTAGGGTTTATTAGGGTTTATTAGGGTTTATTAGGGTTTATTAGGGTTTATTTAGGGTTTATTAGGGTTTATTTAGGGTTTATTAGGGTTTATTAGGGTTTATTAGGGTTTATTAGGGTTTATT
>BQMJ01000076.1:0-135582 GCA_025991245.1 Galdieria partita
CCTAAATAAACCCTAATAAACCCTAATAAACCCTAAATAAACCCTAATAAACCCTAATAAACCCTAATAAACCCTAAATAAACCCTAATAAACCCTAATAAACCCTAATAAACCCTAATAAACCCTAATAAACCCTAATAAACCCTAATAAACCCTAATAAACCCTAATAAACCCTAAATAAACCCTAATAAACCCTAATAAACCCTAAATAAACCCTAATAAACCCTAATAAACCCTAAATAAACCCTAATAAACCCTAATAAACCCTAATAAACCCTAATAAACCCTAATAAACCCTAATAAACCCTAATAAACCCTAAATAAACCCTAATAAACCCTAAATAAACCCTAATAAACCCTAATAAACCCTAATAAACCCTAATAAACCCTAATAAACCCTAATAAACCCTAAATAAACCCTAATAAACCCTAATAAACCCTAATAAACCCTAATAAACCCTAATAAACCCTAATAAACCCTAATAAACCCTAATAAACCCTAATAAACCCTAATAAACCCTAATAAACCCTAACAGAACCTAATAGATCCTAGTAAAACCTCAGTAAAACATCAGTAAAGCCTGAATAAGAAAGAAAAATGCATATTCTTTTCTGTCAGGCTACGTGTATTTTAAAGTTCACTGCTTCTGTTTACTTGAGTGCATCAGAGAAGAAAGTCCTTCAATTCTATCAAGCGTTTTACTCGTGCTTCTTGTCTAATTAGTTAAGCCGCAAGTTTTTATAAAGGTTTTTCTAATGGCCATATGAGTTTTAGTTTGTTCTTCTTTTTGTTTGTGGATCTGGGTTTGATTGCGGGAACACTTAGAATCCCAAAAAAAATGTTTACATGTCATCGTTAATTATTTATCGGCCTTTTTTGCTTAGCTGTTCTTTTGGTGTGTTGTGTCGAGTAAATATTTTACGCGGTTTGTTTCAATTTAAAACTTGTTTGGTTGATTTCAGCATTGTTACTTTTCTCTTTTATTGTCCAAACTCTAAAGCAAATTATTTGAGCTTTTATTACATTTTTTTTTTGTTCTTAGTTAAGGCTATATATATTCTCTAGAGAATCCTCGAGTTTTCTTACAATGGATGAATGTTCCTTTATTCATCCTGTTTATATTTTTCTATAGCATATGACTTTGGGTTAAAACAGTACTAAACCTAAATAAAACCTAATTGAACCTGATAAAAAGAGTTCCTATTGCCCTGTTTTATACCATCCGCATTTGAACAATTATCACTGTCTATGTCATATTGTTTTGTTAAAGAAAAAAGAGATGTTTTTCTATGAAGACCTTTACTTTTGCTATTAGTCTCTTAAAATTAGTCAATTTTAAATGATGCTTCTTGTTTTGCTAGTGATGAAATGACGTGCCTTGTGAGCCAGTTTTTTGTATGTTTGTATTTGTTGTTCATTAAGGGAAGATCTGGAAATTTAAGGAAAATTTTAAGATGGTATTTTTAATTCAAAGCCGTTTCAAGTTAAGGATTTTCTCTGTTGCTTCGCAGTAGCTCGAAATAGTGAGCTTTTTAGACTTGTGAGCATTTTTTTCAATGGTTTCTTTTTGTTGTTATTAGCATCATTACCGTTCGTTCTTGATTGACCGAGTGGCACAGTAAATTAATTTTTTTCACATTATGATATTTTGCTTTGTCTGATATTTGTGCCAAATCTATTTGGCGTAAGATCCTTTTGGTTTCCAATATTGGATAATTTACCTTGAATCACCCTGTTAATATCTTTTAACAGTATTTGAATTTTTTGGTAAATATGCATATCCAACTTGAAATTATACTCTAATCAAGCCTAATAAAACCAAAACGAGAAAAAAATGCTTATAGTTTTTAGCCAGGGCATACCTAGTTTTTCAATTTATTGCGCTCTAGTAGTCTCAAAGTAGGAGTGGGCAGAGTAAATTGTTTATGTCCGTTTTCTTATTTATGTTCTTTGCCAAAGAATGGTCACTTTTTTATTTTTTTTTTTTTTATGCTTGTTCGGCTACTGACCAAGTTTGTTTTCCTGTCAGTTAATTGTTGTTTTAGTTTTATTGGATTTGAAACTGGAGTTATTTTTTAGATTCCTCTTTTAGTTCAAATTTCTTTGGAGTTCACACTTTTCTTCTTCTTTTGTATTGTTTTGAGATTTTAGGTGGTTCGTTTAAATGGTGCTCTTCTGGTGACGTTAGCTTAAGGCTCCAGCATTGTACGCGAACAGCTCGTCGCAACAATTGAGCAATCTGTCACTATTAACAATTTCATTTCTTTGTTTTTTGCTGTTTTCATCGTTGTTTTCAAGGATTGTCCCTTCTTTTTACTACTTTTCTAAAATGCTTGCTCCCTTCTGCCAGGCTGCTCGTATTCTACAAGCCACTCATTTTTTTTCAAAAATGCATTAGAGAAGGCGCTTAATTCTATGAAGCTCTTTACCCTTGCTTCTAGTATAATCAATTATGTCGCAAATTTTTTATGAGTATTTTAAAGATGACGATGTGGCTTCTTTTATGAGCTCTTTTTGGTTTTGTTTCTTTTTGAGTTTTATTGCGAGAATGCTTCAAACGTAAAGAGAATGTTTACATTTTACTTTAAATCAGTGGTTGTCCTTTTGTGTTTAGGCATTTTTCTGTTGTCTTGTATTGATTGAAAATTTTAAGCGATTTTCTTAAATCCAATTTTTTTGTAGTAACTGTTATTTTGACATTGTCGTCTTTCATTGACCAAGTTGTAAATGAATTTTTAATGCTTTTATTACATATCAGTCTTCTTTGTTCTTCGTTGAAGCCTTATTTGTTGTGTAAAGTATACTCGAGTTTTCATATAATGGTTGAATGTGCCTTTATTTATCCTGTTAATATTTTTTTATAGTTTGTGACTTTGGATAAAAACAGCAATAAAACTTAATAAAACTTAATAAACCCAGATAAAAAAGCTCCCCTTGCCCTGTACCAAAACATCCGCATTTGAAAATTGATTATGTCCTCGGTCATCACAATGCATTAGAGAAGGAAAGTGAATTGGTTCTACCAAAACCTTTACTTTTGCTTTTAGTCATGTGAAAACAATGATTCTCAAACTGTGCTGCTTGTTTTGCCAGTGATAAAGTGACTTGTCTTGTGAACTATCTTTGCGTACGTTTGTATTTTGTGTTTGTTACTGGAAAACCTGGGAATTTATTGAAAATTTTAAGGCGCTATTTTTTGAACCTTTTATTGAATTGAAGCATTTCTGTTGCTTTTTAATAATTCGATATCGTGAGGTTTTTAGAAATTGTGAGTATTTTTCTTGATTCGTTCCTTTTTTGTTGTTATCAACATTATTACCGTCGTTCTTGATGGACTGAGTGGCACATCAAAGTGATAGAGTTTTTTTATATCATGATATTTTGCTTTGTCTAGTATTTTTGCCGAATCTATTTGGTGTATGATCCTTTTGGTTTCTTATATTGGATGAATTTACCTTGAATCACCCTGTTAATATGTTTTAACAGTATTTGAAATTTTAGGTAAATATGCATGTTTAAATTGAAATTATATCCTAAGGAAACCTAATAAAACTGAAGTAAGAAAAAAATGCTTATTGCTTTCAGCCACGACATTCATAGTTTTTCAATTCATTGCACTCTAGTAGTCTCAAAATAGGAGTGTTCAGAGTAAATTGCTTATGTCTGTTTTCTTAGTTGTGTTCTTTGCCAAGAATAGTTACATATTATTTTATTTTATTTTTTTTGCTTGTTGTGCCACTAACCAAGTTTGGTTTCCTGTCAGCTACATTTTGTTTCAGTTTTTTTTGGAATTGAAACTGGAGTAAGTTTTTAGATTGCTTCTTTTGTTCAAATTTTTTTTGGAGTTCACATTTTTGTGCTTCTTTTGTAATGTTTTGAGATTTTAGGTGGTTCGTTTGAATGCTACCCTTCAAGTGTCATAAGTGTAAGGCGTCAGCAATGTACGTGAACAAGTCGTTGCAACATTAGAGCAATCTGACACTATGAACATTTTCATTTCTTTGTTTTTTGCTGTGTTTATTGTTGTTTTCAAGAATTGTCCCTCCTTTTTTCTACTTTTCCTCCAATGAGAAAGAAATATTTTTTCTTCTGTATTTCAATGTCGTTTAGTTACTAAATTCAGTTTCATCAAAAGTATTGTATTTTTTCTCTGTGAGCAGTTTGCTGTAACTTTTTAACTTCGTTTTACACGGTCGACAAATATCTGCAGGACGAGAACAGGTTCAAGGTATTGATGACGTAAGAAACATGTGGTATATGGAAATTCTTCAATGCATTCTCAAGTTTCTATTTCTCAAAATTCTTATTATACTATGGCTTTCTTATAAAATCGGTATTTTTATTGTTCCTTTGATAAACTTTAGAAACAAGTGTAGCCCTTATAATGCAAAGATTGCCTATTCCCCTTTGATGTATTGCATAAACTTCTCTTCAATACCTTTCCATAATGCCAAAATAAGAGACCTGAAACTGAACTGCTGTAATCTTTTTCTTCTTTCTTTTAATATTGTCATAAATTTTATAAATTCTTGAACTTTTTTATGCATTAATGACACAGTAATGTTTCTCACAAATTTCTCTTTTCATATAGGTTTGTATGGGTATTACTTAGTAACGATATTGATATTTCTTTATTGATGTTTCTTATTAAGATCGTTGCTATCTTCAGTGCATACATAATAATAAGAGTTCAATTTGGGTAGTTTCGAAACTTCTGTTTCGATCGCTTCACCAATACCTTCATGGTTGAACCTTACCCTATGAAAATAGTCTTGAAAAATCTGTCTTAGATAGCAAAATTTTAAGTAGTGCTTTTTGATCACTTTATTGCATTCTACGTTGCAGTGTTATTGAAAATGTAAACAATTGGTAGATAGTTTTTACTTTCTGACGGCCTAAAGGTACTGTTTGTTTCATTATGTAAGAACCCTTAACTTGAAATATAGTGTCGCTATACATATTTAGCAAAAAATATACAATGCTTATGGTATTCTTGGATTTTCAAAAGCAAAACATTGTGTTTCGGTAAACTTTTCGATCCGCCTTTTATCTATTCTCAACAATGCCAAACTGAGAATCAATTTGTTTTTTTTTTAGTGTGAATTACTATGCCCTAGATTCTTGCTCAACTGTCGTTTTCTAAGAATGATTGAATTAGGAGATTCAATAGTCATATAGACTCTTAGTTCACAATTTAAAAAATGCAGCTTTTTGCTCCTTTTTCTTCTAGTATTACTGTCTGTTTTCCTTTTGTGTTTTATGTCTTATAACCCTTGAATGTGTAATGAAATTTTCCTAGGTTCTATTTCACCTATGTACTAAAATGTTCGAGGTGAGAATACATTGATTATTTTTATATACAGATTTGTTCTATTTTTCTTTTTACTAAATTTTGCATTATCACCTACTATTTACCCCTGTGAACAACTAGGAATACTGATGCCATAAGGACAAATAATGTATTGAAGTTATTCAACTTTTTCACTTGGGCCAACCTCTTTAAATTCTTCCTTTTGCTATAGACTCTATTCGAGACGACATTTTTATCGCTCTTCTAATGAGCCCTAGATAATTTTAGAAAAACAGTTAAACCTTTTTTTTATTTGAAAAGACACGTTTTGCCATTTTTTCTAAAAAGCATGCGTTTTTCTCAATTCACTAGATAGTCGTAAAAGAATCTAATAGAGCATAAAATTAAGTGGTTTAGATTCGGTTAAATACTTTTGAAATTGTGTCAACATTCTTGATGATTTTTGTGATTTTGCTAAATTATTTCGAGTGACAAAATAATTCTTCCTTTGAAATCTTTTTGGAATCACCCCCACAGTTGTATTTGTATTGTATGTAAGCGATATTCAATTGTTCCATTTGTTTCACTTTTATTGAAGTTTTTCATTCTTTGGGGGAGCTGAGCAATTTGGTTATGAATTCGATATATTGCGAAATCTAAATCTGATAACTTTTTGCAGCTAACGTATTGCATGGCTTGTTTCACTATAGTCGTTTTTGATATTGAAAAGCGACGGTTTTTCGAAAAGTAGAATCTTGCAACTGTAGGTTTTTACTATGGAGTATCTTTTATCAGACACCTTTTTTGTAAAAAAATTTTTTTGCTTTCTTATGGTAACTGGATCCATTGTGTTCTATTTTATGTTGATCGGCATAATATTATAAAGGAATTGTACTGTTGGTATATATAATGAAGACAAAGCAAGTCACGCCTTTTCCATAAAGAAGCCTCAAATGAATTGAACCGTTAGCAATCTAGTCACAAAAGTTCAACTTTTGTCTGTAGCATCTTCAATATTATATGCTTTATGTCAGTTTGACTATGCTTTGAATGACAGCTTGAAGAGAAACATATCTCTCAAGAGCACTTTTCTTCCATGAATTCGTTGCATTTTCTTTCTTGTTCTTTGAAATCATTCTGTTGTTCTTGCTTTTTCTCTTTAAATATATGAAATTTCTTTTGAGTATCTCAATTTGACATACGTACTGAATGAACTGTTTCCGACTAATATGATTGGTGTTTCTTTGAACATGTTCGATGGACTCTGCTTTTTACTTCCCCTTTTCACTGTCGACTAATGTCCATCCATGAGAACAATTAGAGATTCTTATTCAATAAAGCAAGTAGTATATGGAATTTCTTCAATCTTTTTTAGAGATTCTATTTCTCCAAAGGCTTTTTATTCGAAGGTTTCTTTTAAAGTAGCTTTGTATTGTTCCTTTATTAAATACTTGAAAGAACCGTTATCAAGTCTTAATAAAAAATTTTTCTATTGTCCTCTGAGATACGTCAAACCCCAATAGACCCTGGCCAATAGTAAACCTGAAACCTAAAAAAGGAAAAAATGCCCACTCCCTTCTGTCAGCCTACACATATTTTACAATTTACTACATTTTTTCTCTTAATTGCATTTTAAACGAAAGTTTCTTAATTCTATCAAGCCTCTTCGTTTGCCTTTAGTCTAGTATAATTAGTCGCAAATTTCACTGAGTGTTTGGTGGCGTTTTGGAGACTGTTCTTGTGGGTTATTTTTCCATTATATTTGTATTTGTGATATATTGCATGAATACTTGGAAACGATAGGAAAAGTTTTGGTTTTGCTTTTAGCTACTGATTGTCCTTCTTTTGTTTAGGCATTTTTACGTCGTGTTGTGTTAATTTAAGATTTCAAGCAGTTTGCGTGATTGAAAATTTTTTTGGGATGATTGTTGCCTTGAAACTGTCGTCTTTCATTGATTTTGTTGCGGAGCTATTTATATTGGATTTTTTTATTTTTTTTTTTTTTTACTTATTCTTGTTAACCGGTATCCATTTTATGAAGGATCCTCTTGCTTTGTTCTGATGGATAAATGTTTCTTTTTTTATCCTGTTAGTTTCTTTCTATAGTATGTGACTTTTGTTAGAAACACTAATAAAATTAAAAAAAAGTAAGAAATCCTGCAATAAAATTCCTGTTGTCCTGTTCCAGGTCATTCGCATTTGAAGATTTATCAGGTTTTTGGAAATCTGAACGCATTGGAGAAAGAAAGCGCATTGGTTCTATCAAGACCTTTACTTTTGGTTTTAGTTTCGTAAAAGTAATTAATTCTCAAACTGTACTGCTTGTTTTGCCAGAGATCATATGACTTGCCTTGTGTGCTATTTCAGCGTATGTTTGCATTTGTTGTTTGCTACGGGTGTTTAGGTAAAATTTTCAGATGCTATTTTTTGTTCAAGGCCCTTTTGAGTTAAGGAATTTCTCTGTTGCTTTGCAATAATTCGAAATTTTGAGCTGTTTAGAAATTGTGAGCATTTTTTTTGAATGGTTGCCTTTTTGTTGTTATTGTTAGCATCATTAACTTCGTTCTTGATTGACTCATTGCAAATTAATTGTTTTTTTTTCATGTTATGATATTTTGCTTTATGTGGTTTTTGTGCCGAAGCTAATTGGTGAAGTATCCTTTTGCTTTCTTATATTGGATGAATTTACCTTGATTCACCATGTTAATATCTTCCAATGGTATTTGAACTTTTAGGTAAGTATGCATATTTAACTTGAAAGTATACCCTAATGAAGTATTATAAAACCAAAATGAGGAAAAAATACTTATTGCTTTTAGCCAAAACGTGCCTAGTTTTTCAATTCACTGAGCTCTAGTAGTCTCAAAGTCGGAGTGGGCAGAGTGAATTGTTTATGTCCGGTTTCTTATTTATGTTTTTTGCCAACGAATAGTTACGTATTGTTTTATTTTTTTTGCTTTCTGTGCTACTGACCAAGTTTGGTCTCCTGTCAGCTACATCTTGTTTAGACTTTTTTTGGATTGAAAACTATAGTTAGTTTTTTACATTCCTTCTTAAGTTCAAATTTTATTAAGAATGCACAATTTTCTGCTACTTTTGTATCGTTTTGAGATTCTAGGTAGTTCGTTTAAATGGTATCCTTCTGATGACGTTAGTTCAAGGTGCGAGCAATGTACGCGAACAGGTCATCGCAACATTAGAACAATCTGCCACTATGTAACATTTTCTTTTCTTTGTTTTGTGCTGTCTTCATTGCTGCATCCAAGAATTACTCCTTCTTTTCGCTACTTTTCCTCCAATGAGAAAAACAACATTTTTTCTTCTGTATTTCTATCGGATATAGTTACTAAATTCCATTTCATCAAAGGTATTGTATTTTTTTTCTCTGTGAGCAGATTGCTGTAACTTTCTTACTTCGTTTCACACGGTTGAGAAATATCTGCCTGACGAGGACAGATTCATGGTACCAATGATGTAAAGAACAAGTGGTACATAAAAATTTCTCAATATATTCTCAAGTTTTCATTTCTTTAAAGGTTTTTTCTACGGCTTTTTTCTAAAATTGGTTTTGGTATTGTTCTTTTAGTAAACCGTATAAAGAAAGTCCTAAGCTGGTAATGCAAAAATTGCCTATTCCCCTTTGATATATTGCAGAAACTTCTCTTCAATACCGTTTTATAATGCCAATGCAATAGAACTGAAAATGAAATGCTGAAATCTTTTCCTTTTTTTTAACTGTTGTCACAAGTTTTGAAATTTTAAAATTTTTATGCCTTGATGACATAGTAGCTTTTTCGTTGAATTTTTCTTTTTATATAGGTACTACATTGTAGAGATGATGTTCTTTGTTTACTGATTTTTCTTATTCAGATCGCTGCTGTCTGCAGTGCATACATAATAATAAGCTTTGAATATGGATAATTTCGAAACTTTTGTTTCAATGGTTTCGCCGAGATCTTCATGGTTGAACCTTACCTTATTAGAATCGTTTTTAGAAATTTGTCTTATATAGCAAAATTCTAAGTATTGTTATTTGGTCATTTTATTGTATTCTACGGTGCAATGCAATTGAAAATTTAACCATTTGGTGAAGGAATTTTGGCTTTCTGATAATTGAGAGAGACTGCTTGTTTCGTTTCATTCGGTAAATAGCCTATTACTTAAAATATAGTGTCGCTATACATCTTTAGCCAAAAGTAAACAATGCCTATGCTATTCTTGGATTCTCAGAAATAGAACTTTTTGTTTGGTGAGAAATTTTTTAAACTTTCTTTTATTTATTCTCAACAACGTCAAACTCCGAATCAATTTGTTGGTTTTTCATGTGCGTACTCTTATGCCGTAGATTTTTGTTCTATTGTTATTTTATAAGAATGACTGAATTAGAAGATTTTATCATCGTTTAGGCTCTTTGTTCACATTTCAAAACGTTGACTTTCTTTATTCTTTCTCTTCTACTACTACTGTCTCTTTTTCTTTTGTGGTTTCTGTCTTATAATCCTTGAATGTGTAATGAAGTTTTCCTAGGTTTTATTATAGCTATGTACTAAACTGTTTGAGATAAGAATATATTGACTTTTTCTGTAGGCGGATTTGTTCTACTCTTTTTTTAACTAAATATTATCACCTACTGTTTACCCCTGTGAACAACTAGAAATATTGATGCCATAAAGGACAAATAATGTATTGAAATTCTTCAATTTTTTCATATGGGCCGACCTCATTAAATTCTTTCTTTTTCTACAGACTCTATTTGAGACGACATTTTTATCGCTCTTCTAATGAACAGTAGATCATTTTAGAAAAACAGTTAAATTTTTTTTTATTTGAAAACACACGACTTTCCATTTCTTTTTCTAAAAAGCATGCGTTTTTCTCAATTCACTAGATCGTCGTAACAGAATCTAATAGAGTATAAAATTAAGTGGTGTAGATTCGGTTAAATTCTTTTGAAATTGTGTCAACATTCTTGAAGTTTTTTTTTGATTTTGCTAATTTATCTCGAGTGACAAAGTAATTCTTCCTTTGAAGTCTTTTTGAAACCACCCCCACAGTTGTATTGGTGATATCCAATTGTTCCATTTGTTTCGCTTTTATTGAAGTTTTTAATTTTTTGGGGGAGCTGAGCAATTTGGTTATGAATTTGATGTATTGCGAAATCTAAATCTGGAAATTTTTACACCTAGCGTATTGCATGGCTTGTTTCACTATAGTCGTTTTTGATATTGAAAAGCGACAGTTTTTCGAAAAGTCGAATCTTGCAACTGTTGGTTGTTACTATGTGGTATCTTTTATCAGACACTTCTTTTTTGTAAAAAAAATTTTTTTTCTTTCTTATGGTAACTGCATCCATTTTGTTCTATTTTATGTTGATCGACATTATATTATACACAAATTGTACTGTTGATATATATAAGAAAGATAAAGCAAGCCATGCATTTGCCATAAACAAGCCTCAAATGAATTAAAACGTAAGCAATCTAGCCACAAAAATTCAATGTTCTTCTGTAGCAACTTGAATATTACATGCTTTATGTCAGTTTGACTATGCTTTGAATAACAGCTTGTAGGGAAACATATCTCTCAAGAGCACCTTTCCTCCATGAGTTTGTTGTATTTTTATTCTTGTTCTTTGAAATCATCCTGTTGTTTTTGTTTCTTTCCTTCTTAAATATATAAAATTTCTCTTAAGTATTTCAATTTGACATAAGTACTGGATTGTTTCCGACTGAGAACATCGGAGGCTTTTCTTTGAACATGCATTTTGGACACTTCTTACTATCTTTTGCATTGTCGGTTAATGTCCGCTCAAGAGAAAAATTAGAGATATACTTATTCAATAAAGACAAGTAGTATATTAGAATTCTTTAACTTTCTAGAGATTCTATTTCTCTTGCTGTCTTTCTTTTCTCTATGGGTTATTTTCAAAATCGATATCTTTATCGTTCACTTATTAGTCTATAAGTGTACCAGAGAAAGAAACGTTACAAAGGTCTAATAAAAAAAGAATTGTCTAGTGTCCTCTGACATACGTCACGTGCTTTCCTTCAATGAATTATGTTCTCGTGAAACCAATGTTATAAAGCAAAGAATTATTTAATAATTCAAATATTTTGACTTACCTTGTTGCTTTCATATTGGGTAGTGTTTAAGTTTTGTTTTGTTTGTTGATCCATTCGTGTCAATTCATCTTCGCCTATGAAATCTTCATCTCCTAACATACTCGTGCACTTGTACCGCTTTTGACTGATCATGAATTTTCTCTAGTACTTGTTTTAGGAAAACGTTTTCATTTGTTTGGAGCCAACATAATTCATTATTTACTTGAAATGTTGCTAAACTAAATTGGCTCCGTTTCTTGCATCTCCCGTATCAGAGCCCTTTTCGATTCACTGACAGTGGTTTGAAAAGTACAACCTTGTTTTGCCTTATGGTTTCTTTATGCTGTCTTATCTATCACTTAGCAATTTGGCAAAACAGGGTTTTATTTTCTTATGATCATTGTATACTTCTTATTTCATTCTGTGAGTATCCTTGTATACTATTATGCTACTTTGCTGGTGGTATACATATTGAACCAAAAGTAAGCCATACCATACATATGCCATAAAAAAGGCTTTCAATTGAAACAGGCAGTTAACAATGACAGCATTAATATTCCATAATCTGCTGTTCTTCCTCTTTCTTGTTGCTTAGTGTCTATCTGGTCTCTATTTTGGGCGATAACTATTAGAAAATTATATTACTGCGTGGCATTTTTCATTATTGGTCATATTGTACTCTCACTCTTTTTCTCTACAATCAATTTCTCCTTCCTTGCTTTCTTAGCTTTTAATACTTTTTTATTCTTTTACTATGATTACATAATATTTTGGTTTCTTCCTAGTTTTTTTTCTCTAGAATTTTCTATTTGAAACTCGTTGTTACGGAAGTCCTCCAATCGAAATTCTAGTTCTTCCATTATTACCATAAGAAATTTCAATACGTTTTGCTTTTCATACTTATCTAGAGTTTAAATCGGTACTTGGAGGACAGAAATTAAATGAATGCCTTCCACTGAGGTAAATATTCATTTCTACGTTTTAATAGGGAGCAAGAACAAGATTGAGACTAGCAGTCTTTGTTAACGGCTCAACTTGAAATACTGTGGTATTTGAGACACTGCAGGAGAAGCTCTACTTGTAAATATTCTAGTGTACTTGCAAACTGGATCAAGAATTTCCAACTATGTCATGTATGCAAAAATGCACCATAGAGATTTTGAATCAATCGTTGGTCTTTCCTCAACTTTTCCAGAGGACAATGGAGTATGAAAGAAGAGCTTGGTAAGTTCGATTCTTTTACTACTTCATTTCTGTTGATTTCGACTACTAATTATTTTTATATTTACAAATAAATGGCACTCTAGGCATTTTTTAGACAGTTGGAGCTTACTCTTGGCTAATCGTGAAAAAGTTCATATGAAACAAGAAAACACAAATTAGTATATACAAACCAATTTCTACAACTTTTTTCCACAAATATCTGCTTTAAAAAAATTTTGAAAAATTTTTGAATTTTGTCGAGAATTGGCAACGTAGAACAAAACACACCCCATGACAGCCAAAAGGCAATAGAGGAAAGTGAGGGGAAATGAATCAATGAACCCTCATGTGAACTAAAATAACTTCTTACTGGATTTCCCAACAACCCAGCTTGGATCCTAATTCAGCCTAATAAAATCTACAATCCAACAAGTTTTTCTTTTGCAACACGATCTACTAAGATTCTGTATATTATTTGCTAATATTGTTTTCACAGATATCACTTTCTAATTTAGTCTCTTGTAAAGAATAGAGGTTTCTTTGTAAAATTGCATTTCTTCTTGTTGAGTGTGTATGGTTTTTGAATGTGCAGTTTTTTCCAGGTAGTACTTTAGGTGTTTTTTATGTTAATCTTTTTCCTCTTTCACATCACAGTGTAATTGGAAATGATTTCAGCTTGTGCATTATAAACAACTTTATTGTTTTAATGTATTTTATTCTGAACTTTCTGTATGGTCCGCTTTTATATGTTTTCCTAATTGTTTTAATGCGCCACTGGGTTACATAAAATTTCGTAAACTTTTTCTTCTCCTTGACTTCCTGTAATTTAGAAATTTGATTGTGTTTGTCCTTGTTTTGGCAGAGTAGTTTGTCCTTGAACTGATATTGTTGTTACCAGAAATTTTTGGTTTTCTTTTTCTCTTTTAAATTGAATATTCTATGTGGAACTCTCACAAGTACATGGTGTCTTCAATAAGTTTCTGTGATAAATAAAGCTTCTCATGTCGATTGTCTTGCATCTCTATTTATCGTTTTGATTAATATTGGGTTGTTTGAGACTTTTCTTTTAAACTCTGATCTTAGAAGAATTTTTGTATAGTTGTTCTTCATAATAAAGTTTTTCTTATGAAGCAATATGAGAACTTTCTTTTTTTGGCGTTGGTTGATAGCTCTACTGCATTGGCCCAGCTCTGTCCAATTATGAATAATTCTGATTAGCTGATTGGTAAAACTTGAATGGTCAATTCTAGTCTTTGCCATTTTTTAAGAATTTGCGTTGATTCTTTGAAGTCTCTCTGTTTACAGTTTTTTGACACAAGGTGGCTAAACGTTGAGTCTCGCCTCTCCTGAATTGGGTTCAAGCATATACAAATTGCCAAGATTCGATTTCTTAGATATTATCAATTGTATTTTCCTTCTATAATGGTCTTTTTTGGTACTGTGTATTGCAGTTGGTGTTTGTCTTTCTTTCTTGGCTAAAAGTCTTTCTCGTTTGTATATAATTGACAAGGTAATTTGGCTATAAATGAAATTACGTGTCGTGTACATCTTTTATTATCAATTGAATAGAAAAAATTCCTTGCCTTTCAGACTTTTTTATCATTATGACGATCCAAATGTTGGAGAGAGTTCTTCTTGTATAATTAACTAGTCACGAAATTCAGCGTGTATTCATTCACGGACGCTAGATTTCTACGTTAATAAAATTTTAGCAACCGTACCCACCAGTATGAAGATCGACAGTTCAAGTAAACAGGGCATCAAGAATAAAATATTCATGTCTTGCTCAATTTGCTTTGTAACGTAGGAAGATCCTGGAATATCTTGCGCATATCTAGGAATGTTGCTCAGTAGAGTAATTTAATATGCTGAAAGAATCGCTGTCTAAAATGAGCAATCTATTTATAAATTCGTGGACAGTTGTCAATTGGTATACTTTGTATTTGTCAGGCTTTTTATAGAATTATACGTTGTATAGTTGATTGTGATTTCCAAATAGGAAGACAGCGCTATTTAAGTGCCAACAGTAATACTATTCAAACAATATCCTTTCCAAAACTGTGTCTCACAAACTGTCAACTGCTGAGTATTTATAGACTTGAGCACAAAAGACTACGGTAGCCATTCCAAACATACACTATGCCGACGAGTTGCGAAAGCTCTCTTTTGTGAAAATTTTTCCCATCAGACGCTCTTTTTCTTCCAAGTTTTGTTTCGAATTTGCATCCTTCAAGTGACCTCGTCAAGTAAGATTAGCAAGCAACGACGTAAAGATGCTTCAAAGTGGGTGTACAAACTCTGTTCACGTCCGTTTTCGAAACAGCAACTCACAGTTGAACTGCACAGTTGAGTTGCCACGAGCCAATCTCCCCTCTCCACTTGGACAATAGATTCTCAATAGACAAAAACTGACAATGACAAGAATCGTTTTTGTGAAGAGCCAAAGAGACTCATCTCAGAATATACTCCGATCGTTACAAACGATCTTGGTAGTTGTTCCACAAGAGAGAGTCCTCATCTGTTGTTCACAGGACAACAATTACTAGTACAAATCAATTGGAAAAACCAAGTTACATTGGAAGACTAGAGTGGGACAAGGATTCAAGGTCAAAGACTATTTGGAGCCTTTGTGCCGACTGGTTCCCCACTACTCCGCAGGATCAACGTCTTCAAACAGACCAAAAACAAAGGATCAACAAATTCTCGAACAGAACCTCCGTTGCACTCGACATGAACTTGGAAGCGACTTTGAGGTTCAAGCCAAGTTGTTGACAGGAAACGAACAAACCAAACCGCGCCTTGGCCGGAATTTCAAGAAGTGCGAAGTCATAAAACCTCAAAGTTTGGTCGTACTAAAAAGTTCTTCTCCAAATTCAACTATTTAAAGTTTCATTAAAAATGAACAACTTTGTACACTTCAAACCGGGTGGTAACAAAGCAACTACAGCCACAGTTGAGCAAAACAATCACAAAGAGAGATTGGGCAAAGAAGAGCTCCTCGAGTACCGTCAAAAGTGCACACGCCATATAGTTTCATATGTACCTAGTGAAAACTTTCCAAGGGAAGCCTCCACTCAAAGCTTTACCTAGAATACTATTGATTCTCTAGTGTTGCATTATTTGAAGAGCCGTTATGCTAGAATGAGTGTCGGCATACCCCCGAGAGTAAAGCCCACCATTGTATAGTGAGATAAACTCACCTTTGTTATCTACCTTGGAGATTTACTGGCTTCAAGTTGATTTGGAGAACATTGAGTTCTAGTCGATAGGAATCATTTCAAGAAAGTATAATCTGCCACTTTCAAGAAGAAGAGTGTGTTTCCCATAACTTGGAACGATTGGGTGTGCAGTCGCCAAGTTGTCATAGAGAAATTTCGTCAAGTAGAGTGAACACTTGTGCTGATCAATGTCTATCTGACCTGTTTGCAACTTGGAGGACTGTGAATCTTGTGTTACCAGTATCAAGGACTTTTTAGACTTTTGCAGATTTGAGTTTATACACTCTGGTCGAGTATTTCAATTATCAACAAAACGTGATTCAAGTAAACATTGGAAGTCACACATGTATAATTTGTAGTTTGCCTACAAGTATGTTGATAAAGAATCCAGTCGAGTTTCTCAATTTGCTTGAATACATAGACCAAGTGTCGCATATTCTATTTTGTATAATTCAATTGCGAAAATAAAGAATCGATTGTTAACTCTTTCTATTTTGTGAGTTCTACATATGAAAACTCTCCATAATACCATAGCGTCATGACTCATATAATAAGTATCGTTGCAAAACTTTGCCTTGTTTGTCCCTTCACAACAATAGTCAAAAACAAAGACCCTCGAGCCACTTCCTCCTATGCATCTAAAACACCGCAAAGTTTGAAACAGTCTATGTTTCACAAAATTCAACAATAAAACACGGGAAATTCTGCAAACACTAGAGTACTCCAAAATTGGAGAAAGATAACCAAATTGTCAAAGACAAAGAATTGCCTACACTAGTAAATCCAACAGAGAAAAGCAAAGAGGCAAGAAAGAAGCAACTCAGTCATAAACTCTTCAACTATACCCAGAATACTTCAACACGTTATGAAGCTAGTTCCGGGACTGACTCTCGATTCTGGTTCCCTCAGAGTTTCTCTGATAAAAACCACAGAAGCATCTACAATAGTTCTATTAAACCCCACTCTCATGAAAACTTTCAAAGTTGCCTATTATCCACACTTATTCTAAAACGCAACGCCAAAAACTCAAACTTAGAAAAATGTCTGTTGTACAATTTGGAAACATAGCAACTGGTCAAGAACTCAAACAGTCATAAAGCTTTATATAATTCCCAGTCAACTAGCTCATATATCGCAACTTTCGTGGTTTCTTCAAGTCGGTCAACGGAAGGTTGAAAGCTGCCATCATCACTCCGCCTGTTCCAATCAAAGCAATCCGCTCATGTCTCCTCTTTAGTTGGATAAGAGACTTTAAATGGTCATAAACTCACAAATAAAGGAACTGGTTGTTTGAAGAATACAAGAATCAACTCAGAATGTACTTCGAGTGCTACAAAAGACCTTGATGAGTGTGCTACAAAAGAAGATTCACAACAGCAATTCACAAGACTTTACTTTGTAGTATACTTGGACTTGAAAAACCAAGTTAAACTACAAGACTGTATAGGGAGCAGGGGTTCAAAGTTGAAAACAATTAGCAGCTTTTTGTGCCGAATTTTCTTTTTATAGTACCCTACATAGTAAGAAAAGCCTATAAACTTAGCAGAAAATAAAGAGCAACAGTTTTCAACAAGGATCCAAGTTGAGGTACGTTCAACGTGAACTTGGACTAAAGACAAATAATTTTCAAACTTTATGGAACTCAAATGTCAAGTCTTGAAAGTTTACAACCAATACTAGCAGGTCTTGGATGGCAAAGTTTGGTCTCGAAGAGTTTCACGTTGAAATCCACTGTTTAATGCTTTAGGCATTACTGTCGAAATTTATCGTTTTGCTTTGAGGCAGTATTATTCCACTGAAGAGGAATTATTTTACTTTGTTCGAATCTTGAATCTGTTTACGCATCACCATGCTACTCTCCAACAAAATGAACTGAGTAAAAACGTAGCTTCTTTTGTGCTTCTATTCTATACTTGAATTGTTCGTGTGATTCAGAATCATCTGTCAATGGTTACAATTCTACTATATTTGTATCCATTTAGGCAATTCTGTCAGACGAATTGGAGTCGAAACCCAATTCTTCTTTATAAGGATGTTTCAAATCCATTTTACATAGAAAAACAATTTAAATTGTAGATTGCCAAATTCATTCGAGTCGAATCATTTCTGTAAGCTCCAAGTATACTATAGTTATTTCCCGTTGATGACATTAAAATGGCTATGACGAAGATAATGATGGCTATTACACTGGTAGTCTTCTTGAATTCCTTAAAAAATGAACTTTGAGTTTTGGTTGAAACATTTTAAGTCTCTTTTTATCTATTCTCAACAGGGTTCAACTTAAAATCACTTTGTAGGCTTCTCAATATGTACTCTTATAACTTTCTTGTTCAATTTATTTTTTAAGAATGATTGAATTCAGAGAATCACTCGTCAGGTAGGCTATTTTGTTATAAATTAAAAAGCAGTTGATTCTTTGTTCCTTTTTTAGTACTACTGTCTTTCTTCCTTCTGTGTTTAGACATAAAGTCGGACTATAGTTTGAATTCCATTCTTTCTCAGTGGCTTCTCCTTGTATAGTATGATGATCTCTATTGTGCAATCTCTTGGCCTTTTTGTTGTTACTTTTTGCAACTTTTTACTATTCGAGGAATAAAAATGAATCTATTCTCTTTCTGTTCCATACTCTCTTATATATTGCCAAAGCTTAAAATTTTTACCAGAAAGAGTCTTAAGACGAGAAGAGTTTCACTGACATGTGAAGTAGAATGAAAAGTTAATGGTTCATTGATTGTCTCTTGAGTATACAAGGTTCTTAAAACCAATGACTTTCTTTATAATTCTTGATCTTTCAAACAAAATTTATCAATCAACAGAATAATCAAGTAAATTCTTTTTGAGTAGCAACTAATTGAATGAGTCATCTTTCCTTTATCATGTTCATTTCCTTGCAAACAATCTATACATATCTTGAATATCGATAAAAGAACTCAAGTGAAAAGTTGGAGCAAGTGTAATTTACCACATTCAATGAATCGTGTTTGAAATTCGGATTCAAACTATTTCCCAAAGGAGCCTTACAATATGGGTATGACCTCTAAATTTGATATATACTTGGACAATCTTTTTTATTTCATCTCATTCATTGAAACCTTTACTAGACAACTTGTTTCGAATACAACTTCTTTCAAGATCTCTGCACTTTGTCAATTTATCGTAGTGTTCAAGGTTTGTTCTCGTAGCGAATATTTCTTCCTTTGCTTTAGTTTTCAAAATACTTTGGACATTTATCAACCGATCTATTTAGTTTGCTTTTATGTTTTTTCCAATATAGATAAAATAAATCTTTCCACAAGTATGTGTATACAACTCGTTCAGGTTAAAAGGTGCCGATAATATTATGACTACTACAAAATTATCCTCTCTAACACTATTCTTATCTATAGAACAAAGAATGCGCAAAGCTATGGTAATTCTTTCCAAAAAGCTCCCACTTTCCATTCGTAGCACATCCTCTCGCTTGACAAAGCTTTTCCAGAAATTCGTTTCTTCTTTACAATTCTGGGCTTTGAATTGACCAACGATGAACTCTTAGTGCTATCTTCAGGTAAAGGCAATAACGAAACAAGCAAATGGCACAAAGACTTTTTCTAACGATCAAATTGAGTCCAACTGTGCTTTTTTTGCAGAGCACGAGTAGTTTTTGAATTTCACAGCCCAGTTATCAAGGGATCTCTTCTCTCCATTTGGAAAAACAAACCATTGCTAGACACAAACTGACGAATAAGAAACCGGCAGGGTGTTCGATCAACACAGAATCAATTTCTAATACAGGTAAAAGACTTCGATGACTGAAGTAAAAGCGAGGATTCTCAACGTTATTACAAGACATCAACAAGTGACAAGTATTCAAACTCAAAGACAACTAGGAGCCTCATTACCTAGGCGATTTTTCACGATATTACGCATATTAAATACCCTCATACAGACCAAAACATAAGGATCAACAGTTCTCAAAGTGGTTCTGAGCTGCAAAGTACATAAATTGGGACCGAAAAGGTACCTTTGTATGCCACATAAAACTCAAGGTTAAAGCCCATTCATTGAAGGCTAAGACCAAACGAATAAACGGTTTCGATAATACTCAAAAAGAATCAAAAACTTCTATATGCAATTTTCAAAAGATTTCTTGTTAAAATTCGAACAAGGAAAAGTCTATAAGGAAACTTTACTTTAAAAAGGGTATCAGTAAAGCTACTTAGCCATTAGTTCTGCAACCACAACAATAAAACCATTGCTATAAGCCAATACGGACGTGCGCTGGTTATCTTTTGGAAGTTACAAACCATATAGTTTCTTAGCGAAAGGTTAGCCAAGTTTTTTAGAAAGCTTAATTGACAAAGAGCTTAAGCCAAACAGTGCTAAAAAAACTGAAAAGTGAAAACTAAATATATTTCATAAAATAAAACATATACGTGGTAGTTTACGATTCTTCCAATACCAAAGTAAGTTTATTTTTAGTGCTATTTATCTTTTTATAATCGAGAAATTCTTTGAAGCACCAACGGCCACATATTTCCGATTTTGTTTTGGCGACGATGACGAGTTTGGGTGGAAGGAGTCGTGTTGGCTATTCAGGGATTGAATACAATCTTGTCAACCGAGAATCAGCGATATTACAAGTTCTGGAAGCTTTTGAATCTTCGTATCTTTTGGATGAAAGAGGTATACCTCAAACTCCTCGACCTCACGTAAGCTACGCTCCGCAAATGTATGGGAGCGGCAAAAGCGCCTTCGGGGAGAACTTCCGAAGGTTCCTTTCCATCAACAAAGAACGTATTTTGCGTCATGTAGATACTAGGAAGAAGTTTCCTGGCTTTGCAATGGGGGAGAATGTAGGAGAACGAGCTCTACACGCTCTGTTAAACGAGACTTTATATGTTGTGTTGAATCTTCTCCATGTACCGAAAGGAACATGTTTTGAAGACACACTTTTGGAGTGGATAAGCGAGAAAGCTCTTTCCCAGTTTCCAAACGGTGCAGATCTACTTTCTCAAGTTCTCTCCTGTATTGGTAATCCAGAAAAATGGTTTCAGAAACTCTTGCAAGTAACCAAGAAACGTTATTTATATTTGTTTATTGATGAAATTGGAGCTTTAGAAGACGACAAATTCAAAATGTTTCAGGAATTGATGGTTTCACAAGGAGCAAATCGACTGCACAACGTGTACCGTGCCTTCTTTAGAGTTTTATCAGTGGTTGTAAGTCAACCTTTTGTCATTTGTATTGTTGCGGGGAGATCGGATTGTATAATTAGTAGAGAAGAGGATGCAATGCCTTCCCGAATAGCGTTAAATTTTCTTCGGTTGGATCCTTTTTCAGAAGCAACTGTCAAGTACTTCATACAGAATGTTACTTGTCATAATGAACCTATTCTAAAAGTATTGTTTCCGAGTCATCCTGAGGGACACGATTGGTTCTTCAAACAAGTATATGATTATACAGGTGGTGTTCCTTACTATGTTGTTCATGTTTTAAATGAATTGGGAAAGGCATGTGAACGTTGTAATAGTTTATGTGATCTTTCAGAGGATGAAATGAAAGTGAAAATGGAAAGAATTGCTCCGACTACTTCTCTCGTAGTAACTCTTTCTCGTATGACACCCGAGTCAATGATTGTTTTTTCTTCTATGCTTCTTGCGAGTATTTTAGAATTTCGTATTCCAAAGAGAGAGACTCTATTTGGTGGTTTAGGAACAGGAAGCCATTCTGAATATGTTTTGGATATTGCCAATCATTTTGGTTTTTATTATGTGAGTTGCTCGAGAAATGAACAAGACGAAGCAAGCAGGATATCCGTTGAAGACAGCGATGAAACATATTTCAAGTTGGTTTTTCCAAAGATTGTACTAAAGCATATTCAATCGCGATATTGGACTATTCCTCCTCTTCGTTTTGTTTGTAGTTTATTTTCATCGATCAGTCGATTTGATTCACCTTCGAGTCGTGGTTTCAAATTTGAAATTATATTTACTCTTATTCTTTATGTTCGATGGTGTTTCTGTTCCAAACTAGGAGAATTGAGTATATTTCGACATAGTTTTGTCGAACATATATCAATACAATCTACTCAAACCATTGGCAGCTTAAAAGTGGATCCCATTCCCAATTATGTTCCAGCATTTAGTTCGACAGTGAGTAGAATCCATAGTGCTAGAGAAGGAACTTACCATGTCACTGCTTGGAAACCATTTTTTGAAAGGTATTTATCAAAAGATGGAATATTTGTTCCTATTCGACAAAACTCCAATGGACCTGATGTTCTTATTCGAGTCACAGATATGAAAGGCAATTCTTTCCTTGCTATTCAAGGTGAACCTTCTTCACAGCAAACGCCTATGGAGACTGAAACCACCAAGGAGAGAGTATATTTGATAGGTGCTGCATTGAAATGTTTTCAGTTGTCAAGTCTGGTGTTGGACGCTCAATGATTAAAGCAGAAGTTGCCAAATTTTTACATCCAGTGGCGTCACAGCTTGAATTGGAACAGAATAATTTAACAGCCATTCAGTTGATTGTAAGCAACAAGTATAGTGAAGAAGTTTCCAGACAATTTAGTGATAATCAGAATTGGATATTGAATAGTGGAGTTTATTATGAAGACAACACTAATAATATTGTTTACAGTTCTATCACCTCTGAGATACAACCACAGAATATACGAAAAGAGTGGTTGAGGATACCTCCTCATTGTCAAGTTGTAGTATGTTCAACAACATCTTTGCGAACCTTTTTAGGTCGCAAGGCTAGCGAAGAACTTGAAAGAGTGTTTGCAGACAATCCTGGATGGTTGGAACAACTGAAACCACTTTCTGATTTGTTGAGCAATTCGTTTGTAGATTTGTTAAGGCGTATTCCACTTGAAGAAACTGAAAGGAATAGTGGAAGGATGGAAAGAAGAAATACTCGTCCAAGTATGGATATGAATGTGATGCAAGTGGAAGAAACGAGAAGAGAAGAAAATGTTGCTGCATCAAGTTCTGCGGATTCTTCATTTGATTGGAATACTTTTTTAAGAGAACGTTGTGGTCTTTCTGAGGAAGAGTTTTCTGTTTGCTACAGCAAAATATCAAGATTTGGTAGAATCTCGCTTTCCAGAATGAATGAAGATTCTTTACTGGAGTTAGGCATAAGAGATCCTTCTATACTTACAAAACTGCTCATGGGAATTACAAAGGAGTTTAACTAGTTTTGTTTTTCTGAATTGATCACTTTGTTGTGGTTCATGGAGAATAAAGTTGGGTAGAAGCGCGTACTATCTGATGCTGGTTGTTTGATTGTCAACTTGAAATTTGGAATATTTACAACACTTCAAGTATTCTTATATTCTTGAGATGTGAGTCCTCGGAATTTCTCTTACCGAAGAACTCAACTCTATTTGTCGCGAGACTTGCTGTGAAACAGAATCTCAGCTAAAATTCTTTCGATTTTACAAATGATAATAATGAAGTGGTCCTTTCTTTCACGACTACTGATTCATTGATTTGGATAGGATCATTGTTGGATTCCTTTTCCAGTTGCGCAACAAAAGGAATGGAAGGAATAATATTTTGCAATTCAGCTTATTGTGAATGTGAAAGAAGTTTCAGTAGACTCGAACGCAACGACTTGTTTCGTATTCTTTGGGAATTTTGTCTAGAGGACAATCTATTCGTCATTGTTGTTGGGAAAAGCGAGGGTTTAAGAATTAAGAATTCTGTAGCTTTTGAACCAAGGGTGTTACTACATTTTATTTCGTTATCACCTTTAAGCTCGTCCAATCTCATTGAATTCCTTGAAAAAAGCCATCTCGAAACATCTGTTCAATCTCGAGTTTGTGATATTCTATGTATTCTTCGTTTTCAGTAAATGTATTGGCAGAGACACTATTGGAATCTACCGGTGGAGCCCCTGGTTTGCTTACTCGTGCAGTGAATATGCTTTTGAGTTATGTACAAACAAGAAGACATCCTTTTATGTTGAAAGAAGAATGTTTATCATGTATGAATGAGGATGATTTCCAAAGAATCTGTGCTGAACCGTTTATACAATACATATCAACTTCAGACGAGGACAAAAAGACTGAATTTGGCATATTATTGATGATGGCTCTGTTTCATATACCTTTCAAAGTAGATGATGAACTAAACTCGGAATGTTATTTGTTTGACGCTATTAATGAAATGGGACTCTATCGATATCCTATTGATCAGGATACTTTTCAAGTGCTGATTCCAAAAGTTTTCGTTGGAAACTTTGAGTATCTATCATCTCTCTCGTTATTGGAAAAGATACTTCTTGGATCACTCAAATTAGAGCCAGTTGATTGTTTCTTTTCTTCAAAGTGTCGAGTATTTGAAGGAATTGTTGCCATCCGACTTATTTTGATACTTTCGTCCAAAGTACGAAATGAGTTTAGGGAGTTGTTATGTCAGTTATCTGCCATATTTAAAGAAATGAAACTTCGTATCCGTGGACCTTCACCTCTTTATTACATGAGATCTGTTGGTGTTTCTGAATCAAGGAGTGAATCAAACAAGAATCGGAAAACTTATGGAAGTAATGAATGGAACAAGATTATTCACGAAGCACTTTATTTTGACAAAGTCTATATTCCAGTAGAAACCAATTCGCATAGTCCTGATATTATATTCAAATTACAATCTCCCGTTGACTCTAAAGTTCTTATTGTGGGAGTTGCGTGTAAAGGTCGTTGGAATTCTGAACGAATTGGCTGGTCAGATATTATTGAGGAAACAGAAAAATTTCTTTTTCCTATTTATGACCAAGTTTTATCCAACGCACCTGATAAGAATCATTGTATGCTTATTGTACTTAGTACAAAATTGGCATTCAACGTTGCAAGCGAGTTGGGTGATCAAAGTCGTTGTTACAGTAGTGGAATGTCTATTGAAAGTGAATCTTTTACTATTCCTTCCAATTGTGAGCTTGTTATTCTTTGTGAAAGAGATGTAGAAATGCTCATTGACAAAGAAATATTGAATGGACTTGAAAGAGCATTCTCTTCTACTGATCGTCCCCTTTTTGGGGATTTTGGACCCGACTTACTTCGAAGAATCCATCACAGTTTCTTAAGTAGTTCAAACATATTTAATTCACATGTTCCAGAGATAATTATCGAATGAACAATTGAATATAAGAATTCAAACTCTATTGCCAGTACTAGTGGTATTCTAAAGTATATGATGATTGTCGTAGAACAGCGTCAAAAGTCATCTAATGACCTACATCACTTGTCATTCGTCTTCACAGATTCTTTCAATCAAAAAGTTTATGTATAACAAGGTATTAACTGTTTACTTTTTTATTACGAGAAGAGAACATAGTTTAGAATATTGTTATCTTTATGCTACTTGCAAATACAATGTCAGAGACCATATTGAGTTTGATCATTCATATCTTTGCAATTGACAACTCTGTATGAATGAAGTCCAACTGGTGCAACTATCAAAGGGGACTAGTTGGACATTCTGGAGCTGTCAACTTATAGTTTCGTTTTATTTGACGCAAAAATCCGAGAAGAAAATGTGGCAGGTAAGATATAATTTATTCCAAGAAGGAATTGAAAGTATTCTATCAAGCTACGCACGTAATTGGATTGAATGAATGCTCCAAGAAAATATTGATGGTATTTTTCAAGAAGAAAGATTCGCACGCCTTTTTAGAGAAAATTATGCAAAGTTGTGATGGAATCATAGATACCGGTTGATCATGAATCCGGACAAAGTGATATACGCAACTTGATAGTCATTTAAAAATGAATCAATGGATGTTTTAGCACTCAATCAATCATTCATTATAAGCTACCCAAAACCAACTCGTAATCATAACAACATTTGACATTTTACCTTTGAATAATGTCTTCAAATTGTTATTCAAACAATTTCTTGGAAATATTTTAGGTCCTTTGCTTTTACAGAATGGCATTTCGTACAACTCGACCTTGGTTGTTTTATAGTTTGTTGACCTACTGTTGTGTCAAAACTCTTGTATATATTGTCTTGAGATGATATAGCTCCATGTGAGTGTTGTCCGAGAAGAAACAGTTTCTCCTCAATGACTTGCAAATTGGTCTTTAGTTCAAATGAATTCATTCTATGGATGTCTTGAAGAGCAGTATTTTTACTTATTGTCACTTAAGAAAGCAAAACAAATTGAGCCTGACGGAAAAAGACTTTAAATGAAAATCCCTTTTGGTAAATAGTCAAAACTTGCCATATATATAGTGCGTCAACATTTTTTGGAAAGCAAAGCAATCATCTGAAAATAAACCAGACAAATACATTGTAAACGATTCTTATTGAGACGATAAACTGTATGAGAGTATCAGACAAACCAATTCTGGGTAAGTTGAAAGCATATTTTTCATCAGAAAGATTCAAAGTTTGTGTTAGAAATGCTTATCGACTATATGCAAGGGAGTCGTTTCTATCTTAGCACACGATGCACTTTGGCAATTTTCGTAAACAATGAACAAATGTCAAGGATACTCCTAGAATGCTGTATATAGTTATTATCAAGACATAAAAATTGAATAAGTAACAACGTGCTTTTTCAAATTTTACAACATTCTAAACATGGTAACTAAGAGAAGGTAGTACAATATTTCTCTTTAAACAGCAAGTCAAACACCATCAATAGTGGGAAATAAAATTACTCAAATTGTAGCTTTCACTTGTTGGTTGAAAGACAATTTTTCTAATCAAACATACTTAGTTTAAACTTTGTGAAACTTTTAGGGTTTTCTTTGTTTGCAAACAACAATTCAGTAGACAATGACTATATCATTATTGATTGGCTTTAGAGCAATCGTCCATCCAGCCGGGTTTCGAGATTGTGAGATAACGTTGGACGGTTGCAATGCTTGTTGGTTGCTTTGCTTTTTCGTTTCATTCTACATGTCTTTCCCCAGCCAATGTTCAGTATCCATTCGAAACTAAGGTGTGTTTTGGAACCAAAGAGTGTCATTTATGGAATAGAAGCTTTACAAAACCTTTGTCGTGTTTTGACAAGAAGCGTTCTAGTTTCGGTAGTCGAAGAATTATTCTTGCCTCAATCATAAATGGTCGTGACAGGGACAATGAAAGATATGTTGACTTTAGAGAGATATTTGTACAAGACGATGTTAAAATTGACGAAAAGTTTAGCAACGTATGGTTGACAAACTTGCCTTATCTTCAACAAGAGTGTTTCTTCAAAACTGTTGCGTCAGTTCTTGGAGAAAAAATACAAGTAGGAGGTAAAGTTTTCAAAGTTGGAGAAGAAACTTTTGAAGACGTTGCACCGCTGCTTGTTCCCAAGAAGTCTCCCGAAGATTTTCCAGTTCAGCCAAGTCCTGGTAATATTTCGAGAATCTTTCTGAGACGAGAGTTTATCAAGAGGTGGAATAGACACATTGAAAGTCTTGATGCAAAAGGTTGCAGTCCTCCACCCCAGCAGATCATAGTTTCTGCAGCTAGTGGTCTAGGAAAGAGCGTAGAGCTCTATATGGCCGCTGTGTTTTCAAGGCATTGCAGGATTCCCCTGCAGTATATTGGAAACGCAGAGGCGTGGTTGAAGAACTGTAGCAACATCTCTCAAGTGGTTTCTCGCTACTTGAAATTGTTGCTTTTTATGAATGCAGACATTTTAGAAGAAATGCCAAGTTTCGAGTCATCTTGATATCGTTCTTTGAATGGTGCCCCCCTTAAAGATGTCATTTATTTTGCCATGAAAGTGAAAAATATATCTCTGGCTTCAGATATTCGAGATATTATGATGATGCTTGCACCACGCAATTTGTTGATTGTAGATGAACATAATGCGTTTTGGAGCGAGTTTGGTCGTAATATAAATAGATGGCCGGATTTTTTCCAGTTTTACACTGAGTTTGAAGTAATGAATACAGTAAGTCATGGTTCTCTCTTGTTTTATAATGACTTTTTCATTTACTTGAATAGCCTTTTTGTGGAGTTCTTCTTGCAGGTTCACAGCATCATCAGTTTGAAGATACTTTGCCTGGTGGTTATGGAGATGTCAAACACTATTTGGAGCCGCTAAGTTTCAAAGAATTTGACTTGTGGGAAGATTTACCTGATTATCCCTCTATTCTTCGTGGAAATTCAGATGAAGTTGTCGAACTTACTGGGTTAGTTCCTAGAATGATAGCCGAAATGGTGTTTCTTGCCAACGATCGTCCTGATGCTAATTTTGAAAGTCTAAAGACACACTTCACCTTGAATTTATATTCTGGAATGATAAGAAAGCACAATGGTTATCTCAATGGGCTTAGTGCTGGAAGAGAAAAGAGCGATTTTGATTCTATGCTTTATAAGCTATTCATGGATAGGAATAAACCCAATATTACTATTGCAGATGGGGCATATACAAGTAGAGGTTTATTAGTTGTAGTGAGCGGAATCTACTTACGCTTTTATAACAGCGTTGCACGTGATATATTGTTAACCTCTTTCCTTGAAAGATATGCTTCTGAGAATTACTTGACTGAATTGTTTGAACGTTATCGAAGTGATCCAAGCACAAGAAGGCAAACTTTTGAAAAGTTATTCTTTTTGTGGTTTATCAATAAAACAGAAGAAGTGACTATTCGTTCCGATAGCAAACCCTATAGGAACTTGAGTTTATCTTGTAATAGTTGGGTTCGGTTGATTAGAGAGATGAATTTGATCCTCCCATGAACAAGTTTACTCATTCCTGTTGGATATTACTGGAAGAACGACATCCTCGATTCGACTATATTTTTGTGGATATTGTGAATTCTCAATGGCATATATACTTTTTTCAAGTATCGATATCTTCATTTTATAGCCATAATCGTGACTCTGCTGCTATCGAAAACTCCTTTTTGCCACCTTCTTTCAAGAAAGATGCATGGAATACTTCAGAATCGGCTAACTTATCCACTAGAAGGTCAAAGAGCAAACAAGGATCAATGACAAGTTCCCAAAGTGGCCAAAAACGTAAGAAGAAGAGGAGACGAGCGGGAGTAACAGATAAGCCTCAGTTAGTAAACTTGATTGGTTTGATTTTGAATGAAGAGTTTGCCATCACGTTAGAAGAAGATGATTCTGGAAGGATTGTAGATTTTCGTTTATTGGATTCCAAAGGTATTGATTGGCGAGACTGCATAAGTATTGTCTATGTTACTCCATTACCATTTAAGGATGCCAAAGGTAGTTTATCAGTGCCAGACTATATTGAGTTTCTTTGTAGTGAAGGCTTTTCTGAAAGATTTCGAGTTTTATTGGAAAAAGAAAAGTGATGTTTTACGATCCTTTGATGGAAGCCGAGTTGTTTTGAGCTTTACGATTGACAAAGACTATGACAAATAATACTTTTTGAATATTTTTTGTCTTGACTGGCAAGCTAATGATGAACAATTGTGAAAGCAGTAACTCTGAGATGGATGATTGGCTTGCAATAATAGATGATGTACATATCCTAAACAAAGTCATTCTTAGCACTTTGGATGGAAATCAACTCAACCTCAATTTCAAGTAAGCAGCTTTCGAGAGTGTCTTTATTGGGTATCGCCAGTTGTATAGAATCACATTGTTTCAAACATAGAGATATGCTTTTCAGCCAAACATTCATTCAAAAAGTATTCAGGAAACTCTTGAAATCTGTCAGATAGACGAATCTTTGTTAATGAAACTGTTGGAGGAGAAATCGTCGATCACAAAGAGAACCAAGCACCTATTAACAACGACACATAAGTTGTCACTTTGAAGTCAAGTATGTTGATAAAAGAAACTAGTCATCTTTTAAATCAACTTATTTATAGATCAAGTGTTTCATAATCCATAGAGTACAATTGAATTGTAAAGAAATGGAGCATCAATTATTGACTCTATCTACTTTGTCAATTCTTTATAGGAAAACTCTCAATGACATCATATCATTAGGACTCACGTAACAAGTACCCGTGCAGACAACGTTCTGTGAATTGACAAATACAGCAATCCAACAGCAGTCAACAACATAATACTCTAATTTCCATTACTCTCTATGCAAATTGAAAAAGTCTGGAAAACTTCAAAATGGTACACTCCAAATGTTAACAGTCAATCACCGACAATTCTGGAAAAACTAAGAGCACTTCAAGAGTAGAGAAACCCAATTGAATTGTCATGCGTTACTTCAAATCTTGTCTGCCCTAGTAAAACAGTTATATAGTGCAAGAATAGAGGAAAAGCAACAACTGAATGAGATATTTTCAAAATATACTTCCAAATTGAACAAGAAGTGAAACAAGCTAAAGTTGAAAGTTAGCTATGTTCCACTTGTCGCACTATCTTGTTCCCTTGACACCCTAAAGAAAAGTTTCCTAATGTTTACGAGAACAATCAAACTGTTTACATCTGCTACAAATGTATGACGACACCACATCGAACAAAACAACAGAAATCGAGTAGTGAATGACATTTACAGTTTGAAGTATAGTTGCATTGTGGATAAGGAGTATCTTTGGTAAAATGTATTACAATCCAATTTTCTAAGAAAATAGATTGAGAAGAACTTTTCCTTTCTTCCTGTTTATATAGCATATATACTCTTTTTATTATAGAGCTTACGAAGAAAAGGAACCTTCAAACTGAAACTACCATTGTGATGAATGGGGTAGAAGTTAAAATGTTCAGTATATAACAAAAAACTAGGCAACGCTTTTTCTTCAAATTTACATTTCAATATGAAATATCTTCCATCATTGTTTGAGAATATAAATAAGAAAGAAGTTCGTTCTATAGAAATAGTTTGAAGAAGAAAAGCTATTTTCGTCGTCGTCGGGAAAATTCGCGTTGGCATTTTTCTGACTCGATTTTCAACACCTCGTCCACTATGTCGAGTGTTTTCCAACGACGAGATATGTATGACAGTGTTGTAGTAGATAGAGAGCAAGACGTGGTTTTAACAACTGGACAGTTGTACGGGTTGCAGGTTCGCCGGGAAGTCGATCGTTCTTTTAAACCAGTCATTCCATTCGCCCCACATCTCTTTGGAAGTGGAAAGACACGTTTCGTAAAAAGTTATTTAGAACTCCTGAAGAGCATGGGTGAAAGAGCACTAATAGGACCTGAGAACATAAGTGATTATGAAAAAGACCGCCGGAGATCCTTTTTGGACAAGTTACATGAAGCCGTTTTACTTTATGTGGATATGAGACACCTAGAACCCACCAATCCCATTGAAGAAAAGCGAAACCTGAAGTGGGCTGTTCATTATTTGTTGTTCAAGTCTGCCTGTTTGCAGTCGGGTCAAGGACAACCAGATCCTGACGAGTGTTTCAAAGTTTTTAAACTTAGGACTGATGTGCTAATCAAAAAAATACGTGAAGTGTTTAACCTGCGCACTGATCAGTTTCTTCTTGTTGCTTTTGATGAAGTTGGTGTGTTGGATACAAGAGGAAAATTTTTTGATCTAGAAGTGAATGACGAGGGTAGAGTTCGTCCTTACAACGACTTTTTTGGTATTCTTTGGGGACTTTGTCTAGAGGACAATGTATTCTTTATTGTTGTTGGAAAAAGTGAAGGCTTAAGTATACATAATTACGCAGCTTCAGTATCCAGGGTTGAGTTGACGTTTATTCCTCTTTCACCACTTGAAAAGGATAGCATCATCGAACATTTGGAGAAAAGTTCTTCTTCTATGTTTACTGGGAGTCCTAAAGTTTCACAAATCCTTTGTCATCAACACTTTGCAACCAATGAACTTGCAGAATTGTTACTAGAACTTACTGGTGGTGTTCCTGGTTTACTTGTGAAAGCAATCAACTACCTTTTGCATTGTAAATTATCACAAGACCACTTGTTATTATCTAAAGAAAGCTTTTGGATGATAATGAATGATTCCATAGCAACAAATTATTGTGTTGATCCATTGTTGCCTCGTTTGAGTAGTCTTAGCAAGACGCGTCAACGTTTGTTAAAAATGCTTACTTTGTTGGCATTATATCGTATTCGGTTTGAGTTGGATGAGCTTGTACACCTTAGCTCTACTTCTGATGTATTTCTGTTTGATCTAGTGACAGATATGTGCTTTTATCGTCGGTTGATTGTAGATGAAAACCATCAAGAACGTTATGAAGTGTTGATTCCCAAGTTACTGATTAGATATATTGAGCAAAGTGTAAAGAATGATCGATTGGAATGGTTACTATTACAAACCCTCAAGTCGCAGCCTGTGGAATTTTTTTATGAATCAAAATGTCGAGTTTTCGAAGGTCTCGTTGCCACAATGTTTTATTTACATTTTTGTTATCACCCGACAGACAGTTTGATGTTTTCTACTCTTGGTCAGTTGTCTTCTGTTTGGAATGAGATGAATTTAAAGTTTTCCTCTGAATCTACTGCTTACTATATGAAATCTATACATTATACTAGATCTACATCAGAAGTAGAGAGAACGACATTCGGTATCAATGACTGGAAAGAAATTGTGGAAGAAATGTTAGAATTCGAAAAGATATATATTCCATTTGAACCAACATCTCGTAGTCCAGATATATTATTCAAGTTGCATGGAAGAACGAGCGGACAGAATTTGATTGTGGGTATTGCCTGTAAAGGACGATGGAGTTCAAATGGTATTAGATGGAATGAAATAGTGGATGAAGCTTGCAAGTTTTTGCAACCAGTTCATGATCAAGTCGTGACTGTTCATCCTACAGTTCATGATCAAGTCGTGACTGTTCATCCTACATTACATTGCATGTTGATCATCATGAGTACTAAGCTATCGACTAGTGTAGCAACTGACTTGAATCATTCTAGTCATTGTTATTCCTTTGGCGATAGAGTAGCAGGAGTTTTCACGATTCCTCTTAATTGTGAATTGATCATTCTTTCTGAATCAGATGTAGAAAACTTTATTGGTAAAGATATTTTGTCGAGTTTAAGGAGTGCTTTCAAGTCTACGGATAATCCACATTCGAGAAGTATTGGAATCTCAACAGTGCAAGAAATGGTTTTATCTCTTTCCAAAAATATTTAGAAATAGCATCTTATTGCTGTTTGGATCCATATTGATTTGTTCATCAGAGAAATGTTCGAAAAGTTCAATTCGTTTGTAAAGAAAGCCAATTTTCCTAATTTTCAATTATTTTTGTACTATTTTATCGTATTTCGTCGAAGAATTCTTCAACGAGTTTAGTAGTGCAACTGTTAGAAGCTCGATGTAATTTAAATCTGTAATAACTGTGTAATGTTAAAATTCAATTTCTTTGGAATTTATGTAGAAAGAATTGAGATCTACTTGTTTTTCTGCTTACAAACGTTAATATCAAACGTTTGCATCGACAGATGTATGGCAACATGGCCTTTTCCTTGAGTATCAATTCGACAGTGACTCCTATCCTAATCGATGTCTAACGAGTCTCTATCATTTCTGATCGATGGAGTGCAGGATATGTGATGAAACTATAGAATGTATTGTCTATCGACAGAGTTCATACTATTCTACGTTTTGTTTATATTACGGGACTTGTTCCAAGCAATTCTACTTATTCTAGCTCCGTCTCAGCTCACCTCTGTTTTTAAGAAGACTCCATTATTTCCAACGACTGTCTTGCAGTCATCGTAGGTGGAAGTCAATGAGAATTTGTAATAATGTCAGATGAGAACCACCATGCAAGGAGTGTTTTGGACAAAATTGTCTATCCGACACATTTTTTTTGCAAACAGGGGAGCGATCCACATTTAATGGATCTTTTCTACTCCTACTACTCCCCAGATATTCCAAGGATAAATGTTCAAATGTGTGCTGTCTATTTTTTTCCTTGAGCTGTTTTATCTACAGTCTTCCTCATACAAGTCTTATTATAGACTAACCATGTATCTCTTCCGTAACTTTTCGTTCCACAAGTAGACAAGATCCACGTCTTTAATGATGACAACTTTCTGATTCAAACATTTCTATATAGTTAACATCGCTGTTACACATAGGTACAGTTTCGTTCTCATACCGAATTTTCAGCTCTGTATATAGTGTAGTCAGTTAGTCGAACTAGTGTCCAAGAAAGATTGGAAACTAATGATGCCTAACGTTGCAGGAGCATTGGTAGTTAATTTGAAACAAATACGTGAAGTTCATAGAAGTTCTAATGGATAGAACATTTCTCTGAGCTTACAAAGTTACATTAAAATTGTTCCATAGCATCTATCAAGTCAAAATATTTCAAGTGAACTGACACTCATTCATTTTTGTTTCTAGACAAAACGGTAACAAGTTTTGACGAAAATAGATCCATTGTCAACAAATTTTAGAAAGTCGCGTCGAAAGTTCTTTATTCTGTTTACTGGTGAACCTTCAAAGCCATTCAAAAATAAAGATAGCACTCTGCGTATTTAGAAAGCTTCAATCCTCTCTATTGACTCTCAACTATCTCTATTTCGCAGGAACGAATTCCACAGTACGACAGAAAAACTTTCATAGCAGCTTTCACTTTCCAGAATCAACAAATATTTGTAGCCTGGTATGGATAGAAGTGACTCTTGGTACAATATCAAAACTGTTCATAATACTAACAGAAAAGTTTTCTAACTAGCCTTTAAGAGTGAATGAATCAATTCTTTTTGCTTGAATGGTCCATGGCATTGAATATGTCTCAAAGAAAGAATTGTTATTCGATGCTGATTACATGGACAGCTACTTTTAAGATAGTTTTGTATAGTTGCTCAATTTGGTAGCAATTTATCGAGAATAGCTCTGATACTACACAAGAGAATATGTAGAAGCGGTGGATTAAAATGCAAACACCTTTTCACCAAATTCAATTAGAAATTAAGCGCCCAGCTATGTTACTACTTGGCTGTCGAAGATAGATGAGTGGTTCATCTAGTCGCTTCGTGACAAATAGACGAGTTGGAAATAAATATGTAAGCAAGAGCAATATAGTAGTTAATAAAGAATTTTAGAAATATTCTAGGTCCTGGGCGAAAGAATAGGAAAGGGAAGATATGGAGCAGTTTTTGAAGGGTTTGATTTGGAAACCGGTAGAGTGGTTGCCATCAAGCAACTTCCTACAAAAGGAATCCCAATAGATGAAGTAAACTCACTGAAATCAGAAATTAAGTTATTGAGAAATTTGCAGGTAGGGCACTTGTCTCTCTCCCGTTGTCAAGTTGAAACACTATCTAGCACAAAAACATTGTGGAATATATTGGCTTCTATGAAGAAGAGGAAGGCGACCATGTCAATATTATCATGGAATATGTAGAAGGTGGTTCTCTTGCAAAGACTGTAAACAAATTCAGCTCATTTCCAGAATCTCTAGTAGCTTTCTATGTGGAACAAATACTGGAAGGACTTGTTTATCTCCATGAACAGGGTGTTGTTCACAGGGACATCAAAGGCGCCAATTTGTTGAATACCAAAGAAGGCTTAATCAAACTTGCTGACTTTGGAGTTGCAGCAAGACTGGACGAAATTTCTTCCAAAAATAATCCTATTGAAGTTGTTGGAACCCCTTATTGGATGGCACCCGAAATTATTGAGCTTTCAGGATGCAGTACTGCTTCGGATATTTGGAGTGTTGGTTGTACAGTTGTCGAACTTCTCACAGGTTCTCCTCCTTATTCAGAATATACTGCAATGTCTGCGCTATTCCACATTGTAAGTGATGAGCATCCTCCTCTTCCTACAGGTATCTCCTCAGAGTTGGAAGACTTTCTTCTCCGATGCTTTAATAAAGATGTAGCTAGTCGTGTATCGGCCAAGGAATTGTTGAGTCATCGATGGATATCAAAGTCAAAACAGGTGTCATATGACAATTCGACATATTCTTTAAAGAGAGAGACTATCAGTTCTTTACAATCCAAGTTGGTAAGCTTGCAGAATCAAGACAAAGTCAAAGAAACTTCGAATGTGGAAGTTGCGAAATTGGAGCAATTTGAAGAACCCAAGGAAGAAGAAACCTTTGATGACTTATTTGCCAATGATCAATTATCTAATACAGCATCACAACGTGAAAATATTTCTAGCTGTAGAATGGATGTCACACAGCATTTGTGGCAAAGGCTACAACAGTCTCTAGATGCTTCAGTAGCAGTTGAAGGAGGAACAGAACTCGATGTTGTAGATGAATTGGATGACTTTGCTTGGTTGAGTTTGCGTTCGAACCAAGGAGAACAACAAGTAATGGCAAAAGAAAGGGCTTTGAAACTACTTTCTGGTATGTTTGATGATCAAAACTTGATGGAAACTCGCAAACAGTGTCTTTCTGAACTATTATCTTTGTTAACTACTTATCCCAGTTTGTCTCAATTTTTTACCAGTGAGGGTACGTTTTCTTTGTTGTTAGAAATACTCGATTATCCTCGATGTGAGCAGCACAAATTGGAGTTTGTTTTACAACTTATGTTACATGTTTTGTGTTCGTTTGATGGACAAGAAAGTATTCGTTCCGAAGATATTCGCGACTTGGGTCAATTTTTAAGCTCTATGGGGTTTTTTCCTATTGCAATCAAATTGATTGACTCAAGAATATCTGAAAAAGTTCGTTATTTAACCTTTCACATGATATCTGTGATTCTCTCAGAGAGAGAAGAAAACATTTTGATGTTTTTTGCATGTCGTGGTGCACCTCGGATCTTGTCTACATTCTTCGAAGAAGTAAAGATTGAAGTGAATAAATATATTTTAGGTACTTTGAAGGCACTGTATTTTTTGACTGATAAATGGTGTCAGTCCTTTGGTCGTGAATGGTGTCGTTCTATGGCAAAATATGGCTTTATTGAAAGATTTGTTGGATTCCTTTATCGAGTGACAACTTTTGAAGAAATAAGAGAGAAGGAATATTCCCTGAAAGATGAAATGATGTTGATCAGTCTGCGTACTTTGGAAAAGTTTGGTTTATTCGTTCAAGGAGAGCAGTCGGATGTTACTATTCGAACTCACTTTCAGTCAATCCAAGTATTGTCTCCTATGTGTCAACTACTGTCCCAATTGAAAGGGCATTGTTTTGTGTCGTTTTTATCCATTTTTGAAGTTCTTTGTCGTAACGCGGAGACACATGATACTTTACAAGAATGTGGAGCTATTCAAATTCTTGTTTATTTGCTTTCAACTTTATGCGATGCAAGTGGAAGTGATCCTTGTCGGAGGCACATTTTGCTTTCTTTGTATTATTTGTGTCTTTCAAGTCCGAAAAGAAAAGAAGAAGCAGCCATTCATGGCATCATACCTGTTTTGCAGTCTATTATTCGACATAGTGGAGTTCTTTTTTCTTCAAACGGACGAAAGTTTATCAGTATAGAGACCACCAAAAGTGTAGAAATGTTATGTTGGTTTGCTACGGTTCGTTCCAGAAAGGTCATGCATTTATTGTTGAAGAGCAATGGAGTTGAATTTTTCCTGGATTTGCTTTCAGTGGTTCCAGGTAAAGATAAGGCCAAAGCTGGAAGTAGTTTGGTTGAGTTATTGGAACGAGAACCCAATCAAGTAGAATCCATTCTCATACAGGAGAAGAACATTCAAAGGATCGTCCATCTGGTTACCACATTGGGTCAAAATGAAATTGAGTATATGTTGGACTCTTATGTTCGATTGCTCGTTTTGTCTGTGAAAATTCGCGAGTCTTTATATAAGCATCAAGCAGTAGAGAAGTTCTTCTCTCGTCTGAAACATCCCAAGACCAGTGTTCGTAAATTGTTGTTGCAAATTCTACAGCTACTGCTACAGGATTATCCTAGAGTGTTTTCTAAGGCAGAGAAACAAGTTTTGCTTGATTTGGAAAGAAATGATTCTGCAGTTATGATAAGAGAGCTTGCAGGTTCACTCATTCGAAGGATGGCAAAGGAATCCATGACGAAATCGTGACTAGCAGTGAAAATGTCTTGGAGATGTTTTGTTGGGGGCTTCTTTCGTCCCGCAAGTTGGAGAGCAATTGTTTATAAAGATATTCGAAAACCTAATAATTTGAAGGGCCAGATTCCTTTGCGATCTTGTTCTACCTCTCACTCTTGGGAACCAAAGCCTTTAGAGTCGGTTCCACTTGGATCAGGTATAGCCTTTTCTAAGAATGTGTATATGGATCCCGAAGAAGTAACTGAACGAGTATTGGAAGTTGTAAAGTTGTTTGAAAAGGTTGGTGAAGTCATAGAACTCTTCATCCAGTCTTTACTGCTACTATTCTAGGTGGATCCCATAAAGGTGCATCGAGAGGCTGATTTTGAAAAGGACTTGGGACTGGACAGTTTGGATACAGTAGAACTTTTAATTGCTTTGGAAGACGAATTTGAAGTTGAAATACCGGATGAACATGCAGAAAAAATGAGTAATTGTTTAGATGTCATTAGATACTTTAGTACGCACTTGTATGCCACATGACTAGAAATAAAGAGAAAGTATAATGGAGTAAGTTTGACTTATTATGCTAAGGTTTTAACGCGATATTGTTCTATTTTTTTAACTTATGACCACTTTATTCTCATGAAAGAAAAGGAGGAGAGAATATATTCAAGTAGAACCAGTCAAAGTTTCCCTCAGTTATCAAAAGAATAATATGAGCCTCACAAATATCAACATTTAGACAATACATTGTGACTATTTCATCCATCGCAAATATCAAAATAGAAATCCATAACAAATATTCGTTGCAGACAAATCCATTTCGAGCTCCAAACGTGTAAACTACGTCATTTGAGCAGTTTTCTCAAAATATTGCCACTTTTCTATTTCTGATAATAGCAGACAACTCCAATAGCTACGAAAACAACCAATAGACACTGGACGACTCCATTCTTTCCATTGTTCAAGACAAGTGTCTTCCACGTTGAGATATTTCAAAGCATTTTTGAGTCTCTTTGAAGACAACATCAACTGTCGATAAAAAATATTTTCCTCTTGACAAGTTATTGGCAATGACTCATCAAAGCTCGATCGATAAATGGGTTGTTCTTCAAAGCATATTCTCAACACTAAATCCATACAAGAGTTTTCCTTACGAGGTAAATGATCCACAAAACAAAACTTTTTCAATCTAATCAACCGGTGCAAATTTTGTACAACAGATAGAAATTGAGCTTCACGAGCAAGTTCCAATGTATCGGGATGCAGCATAATATTTTGTTCTATTTTTGGAATCAAAGGCGGACCTAAGAAAGACCAAGTCACATACCTTTGTATCATAATAGTGTCTTCTTTCTTACTTTTGTTTTTGATATGATAATTCAGTAAAGAATGGTCAGCAACGGTATAAAAACAAGGACCTGACAACCTTTGGCAAGGGTCAGGAATAAACCAAAATTCACTTTGTTCGTCTCTTGCAGGAACTAAACGTATCATGAAAGCTTTAGAAAGTCTAATTCCTGTAAAACAACAGACTTGAAGAGTTTCGGCCAACTGATAAAGACTATAGAAGCCTGAAGCTGACAGACGACTGCTGCTCATTCTTCTTGAGACAATTCTTCTTTTGATCAATCGAAAACATGTCTGTCAATGTTTTGGACTGTTTAAAGGAGTCTTCTGCTACTCCTCGTCGTAGTTCTTTCTTTGACAAGTTTCAAGTTGCTTACAAATTGCATTGTTTAGACGAGGTTACTGTTGAGAATGAATGGGGTACTCTTTCTACTGTTACTGCAATTGATATCGATTTAGCAGAAGGTCGTTATGCTCTGGCAGGAGATGTTGACGGTTCCATTTACTTATATGATCTATTTCCTTATTTTCATTCAGAGAAGAATAATAATAATTGTATAACAATTCCTTGTCTATGTCATTCCAATGGTACAGAAGCGAATAGGATTGGTGGTGTTTCTTGTATACGTTGGTTTACTGCAGACAACGGAATGTTTTTCTCTATTCAAGAATTATGGAGAAAAACTAGAATTTCCATATGGGATACCAACTTGTTTACTGAGGAACAAGTCATTGAGTATCAGGATTCTCCCATTTATCAGTTGGCTCCTTGTCCTGCAGGTGCCACGAAGCCACTATTGGCTATAGGTACGAATAAAAAGGTGTTGCTATTAGATTTAAGAGTTGGTCAAAGAGCAGTTCAACAGTTGAGAGGTTGGGATAGCGGAGTTTCTTGTCTAGAATGGTGTCCTTATGTAGAGTACTGCTTGGCTACAGGAACTTTGAATGGTGACTTGAGTTTAGTGGATTGGAGAAAACCTGAACAGAATAACCGTCTGGTTACTATGAATCCTTATCGCTCTTTTTGTTTGAATTCTAATCAACCTGTACTTATCAAGCCGTTGAGTCAAGGCAATGATATTCTACAAAAGAGACTGAGTTGGTCTCCATCTTCTACAGTTCATTTTTGGAGCCCATCTTTTTATCAACAATGGAGTGGTCATAAGAGAAAACAGAAAATAGATAAAGTTGTTGGAGATGGGCCATCGAATGTACTGTTGAAACAAAGCGAACAAGTCTACTCTTCAGAACAGACTCCTCTTCATCGTGCTCATTCATGTTCGGTTGAATGCATTCGTTTCTTATGGAGTTGTCGATATTTAAGTTCTTTGGATAGAGAAGGCAATATTCAAATATGGGATACTTTGACTGGATGTTTAGAACATTCATTAACTTGTAGTTGTCTTCCAAACAAACAAAAGAAGAAAGATACTTTTCATTGGATTTCAGTTGGTTGGGATAACAAAACTTTGTTTTATGCTTTGGATAGAAATTTGTATTCCTTTGATGCTATTCATGGAAATCATATGACTACGATACAAACGATAGGTAGTAAAATAACTGCGTTAACTTCCCATCCTTGGGAACCTTTATTGCTTTGTGGTTCAACAAAAGATGAATTGATACTATTTGGAGTAGAAGATAACATTTATCTTGAAAAACAATTGCCTTTAGGAGTAACACTTTGTCAACAAAAATAATTTTTGTTGGAATCTTCAGAGACTTTAGGAAATATGGAAAAGGGATTGCGAAAACCGGAAGAAGAACATACCAAGAAAAGGAATACAAACTCTATAAAACTAAAAGGAGAAACAAATCTAAGACGTTCTGGTTCTTCTTCCAACGTGCACCGTAGAAACGACGCTTTGAAAAGACGCTCTGCCTCACTGAGCGCCCTATCTAAAATAGCCAATAACTCAGAAAGGTCTAGTCCACGAAATATCAACGGTAACTGGAATAGCGAAGGACCTAGTGAAGATAAGGAAAACAATTCTGCTATAGAACACGCAGAACAACAAAAGCTCATGAGAGAAACTGCTCAAGAACTACGGAAAAATTCTATACTCTTAAGACAAGCAATAGAAAAGGATGATTTCGTTCAAGTATTGACAAGAGCAACTGAAGTGTTACAGGCTTTACGTATTCCTACTATACATCCCCGAATGTATTATGAACTATATCTAGCAGTTTGTAATGAACTGCGACACTTGGAGTGGTTCTTTGCGGACCAAGTAAAGAGGAACAAAATAACAGCTTTGAGACTGTATGAACAAGTTCAAGAAACTCCACATGTACTTTCAAGACTCTATTTCCTTATCATAGCAGGAGCTGTTTATATGGGTGTGGAAAGAAAGTTGACCAAAAATATACTCAAGGATCTCCTGGAAATGTGTTCAGGAGTTCAGAATCCTATGAAAGGTCTCTTTCTACGTGGATATTTTACTCAACTCTTGCGCAGTAAGCTTTCAGAGAATAATCAGGAGGAGAAGGAAAACGATGCTCAAGAACTTGGAATTACGACACAGGAAGCCATCGAGTTTTTATTATGGAATTTTGGAGAAGCCAATAGACTATGGATTAGAATGCAATACGATGCCAGTAAGGAACGTTTTAAGAGAGATCAAGAAAGGAGACAAGTAGAAACATTGGTGGGCTTAAATATTTCTACTCTTGCTCGTTTAAGTGGTTTGAATGTAACTTTGTATTCTAATATCGTATTTCCTGCTCTATCGCAACAAATTTGTTCCTGTCACGATCCAATGGCACAAGAATATTTGGCAGATTGTGTAGTTCAAGCTTTTCCTGATGAATATCATCTGCAGACATTATCAGAATTCTTGACTATGTGTATGAAGCTTATTCCAGGTGTTAGTATTCGACAAATTATTGGAGGTTTAGCCGACCGTTTTGCCAAGTTTTCAAGTATGTCTACAGAAAGTAGAAAACTGGTTGAAGAATGTGGAACTTTTTTGGCATTTGAAAGACATTTGCCAAGTATTCTTAGTTCACAAGGCAATTCTTTGAGTTTGTTGGATGTTTTGTCAACATTGCTTTCCTTAACCCAATTTACTTTGAAAGCTTATCCGGGACAAGTAGACTATATCAATGTTCTGTTAGGGTTTGCTATCGATTCTTTGAGGAGTGGTTGCTCAATATCTAGAAAGGCGCAAGAGAAATCTTCTTTCTTATCTGATGATATGAATGCTGGATCCACACAAAGGAGTTTACATTCATCAGTGACTTTGGAAGAAGGCTCACCCGAGGAAAGATTGATCGTTCGATTGTTGACAAGTCCATTGGAAGAGTATCGCAGTATTACAATGACACTCAAGCTTGGAAACTTTTCTACTTTGCTTTCATTTTTGAGATTGGAAATGCAACGTTTTGTTGCAGCTAGTCTATTAAGGAATCATGCAGAATATCGGTAAGGAATACAGGGATAAGGTTTGTCTAGTTACTGTAACATATCGATTATACTTTATAGGCCTTGTATTGGTGCAGTGGAAACTTTAGAAAAATTATTTGAATTTATACGTCCTTTGGTTGAGGAGTCTCCTGGAGAAACTGAGTTCATACAACAACAGAAGAATGCCAACTCATCACAAGTACATCCCTTCCATGCACATTTGCCTCGAGAAGTAGTAAAAGTAAGCACGACCAAAGTTCGAGTAGCTGAAGATGATTCGGGATATTTTGAACAAGTTCAAGCATTTGTTGCAAGAATAATATATCTTTTAGATGAAACAGATTCGAGCAGCTTATTTGGATTGTACAGAGTCGTTAGAAGATATTTGTATCGCGGTGGACCTCGAAGAACTTGTATTACATTGCCACCTTTGACATTTGCCTGTTTACATTTGGCTCATCGTCGATACAAGGAAAGTGCTTTACCTGGTAACCAATTACCAACAGAATCAGAAAGTTCTGCAGAACATATTTTTGAATTTGTTTTAGAAACTCTTTCATCACTTAGTGAAACCGATGCTGTTACAAGTTTACGTTTACACCTTCAAGGAGCTTTAGCAGTGAATCAATGTGCATTTCGTAATGACACTGTAAGTTGCACTCTTTTTTTCTAGTCATGAGGCTCATTTATAGAGTTAGCTTTTATATGAATTCTTTGCCAGAGCGTATTTGTTATATGAACAGGAAATTGCCGATTCTAGAATACAGTTTTCCACTCTATTGCTTATCATTGGGACATTGAGAACAGTCAATAGATTGGAACCTGATAATTATGATACTTTGTCTTCCAAGGCAGTGAAACATGCAGCTAAATTACTAACCAGAGCAGATCAATGTTTGGCATTATGTGCTTGTGCACAACTATTTTGGACGCCGTGGTTGATGGATGGCAGTCGTACTTTTACTTGTCTTGAACGAGCATTTCGTTCTGCCAAATCATGTCTAGCACTGGGTGAAAGATCACTCTTGTTCGTCGATATTCTCAATGCTAGTATGTATTTATATGAAAGCGGTTGTATAGAAATTCATTTGGAATTTTTTGTGGATATCATTCATCACATACAAGAAGTAACCAATCGTATGGGAAACGAGTCTTCTATTGGAAAAGCTGCATCTGCTCGTCTTACGAGAGCATTGAATTATATGAGAAAAGTAGAACCAGAAAAGTATTCTAATCTTCTTCATCACCAACGTCTCATCTAATGTACGAATATTGACTAATCCGTATTTTGTTGAAGATCCCAACGATAAAATTTGCCATCTAAGCAAGCTGCAATGAAGATATGACTATCTGGTGAAAATGCGCATTGGGCTACTGCTTGTCTATGGAATGATTATTTTGATGACCCAATATAAGAATGACAATAGAATACTCTTACTTGGTAGGAATACTTAGTTGTTCCATTGGTGTGGATCGCAGCTCATCAATATTCCATATACGAATAGTTCCTTGCGTATTTCCCGCCTAGGAAATTGATGTCTTCAGTATTATATGAACAGTCAAACTACTTACAGCAAGTAAAGTTCGATTCAAGTTCATTCCGAAACGAATGAACCATTCTTCACTATGTGGCAAAGGAAAATCTGCCAATACGGTGTATTGATTATTCCATGGCAACAAAGCTATATTGAAATATCAACGTATTCTATATTCCATAGACGGAACCAGTTACCTGCATCATCTGCTTGTGGTTGCCATAGTAAAATACGATTGCTAGTACTTTTCGATACTATCAATTGTCCAACAAACATGGCACAATCCACAAAATTGTCGTGCAGTAAAAAGGTTGAAAATAATGGAAACTGTACAAATCGAGTTCTAAAGAGTCTTTTTCGTTTGTGCGACTCGTCATAAGTTGAATAACCATCCGGGCTTTGCATATCTGCACAACGATGACTTGTCTCTATCTCGTGCTCGCAATGCTTCAACTCCCATATCTTTACACCCTTGTCTTTCCCACAAGTTACCATCTTTTCTCCCAACATATCAAAATCTACATATAAGACTCCACCTCGATGACCTTGATGACCAGCAAAGATGGCAACCATGGCTCCTGTTCTTATGTTCCATAAACGTGCTGATTCATCATCGCTTGCAGAAGCTACAAGTGAACCATCACGTGGATGAACAGCTATACAATTGATCATCTGTCCGTGACCAACAAGAGAACGTTCTACAGTGCCTTGAGAAACATTGATAATTCGTACAATTCCCTTTTCTCCGGCAGCCAATAATAAAACTTCGGTTGTATCTTTGATCAAGGTCCAAGCACAACAATAGAACGCTTCCTAACAAATAAAGATAGAATCAAACCCTTTCTTTAAAAAAGAATACTTTAACAGACTTTTTCATCTTCATCAGAGTAAGACTGCACAATGACTGTTTCCCCATTGGACTTGGCAAGGCAAACACAAACATAACGTGAACCACAGACTGCAAAATAAAAGCCTTCTTGCGTAGGAAAAGGACAAAAAGAGACTCCTCGAAGCGGCACTAGAGTAGCGCCTATTTTAACGGAAACTGTTGGTACGAAATGACTCATCAATTGACAAACAATGAGTTGACAAATGCCAATGAAACTCTTTATAATATCAAAGGATATGACCCAACTCATTTTTTGTTGTCAACAAAAGGTAACAGAAACATAACTGATATGTTCACTTATTGTCCGACTCGTTCAAGTATAGAAATAATATCAAAATATATCTGGACATTTGGACCAATCATGACTTTCGCGATGATGCCAATATTGATGATTAAAGGTCCATTCATTCCTTTGCAAATAATGATTCCATTTTTGTTCAAACCAACTTGGATAATAATTCTCGCCATTCATTTCTCTTTTCTATCCATTACAAGGCATGAATATTTTTTGTACAGATAAAATAAACAATGGTTACCTTTCTAGCTGCACGTTGCTTTTCTTCTAAACGAAACTTTTCATCTGAAGCCAATTTGTATTGAGCATTCTCCAATGCTCGTTGGTCAGGACGAAAACGAGAATCAGTAGGAGCAATATGAGTCTCCAAGTCTGGTGTAAGTTCGTTCAAAAACATGGCATAAGATGTAAAGTGATATCCTCCCGAATCTTCAGAAGGGGGACGCTTGCTAGCTTTCCATAATAATTGTCTTTTCCCTAAGAACGAAAAATTAAAGCTATTTACTATAAATACTAAACATGCTTTACCATTGGGCAAGTCTTCATATAGACTATCGTGCCAAGTTCCAGACATTCTTTTCTGTACAGTCCCACTTCGGTCATAGATAATACCACGAACTTCCCCAAAATTTTTCATATCACTAAGCCAACCAGTCTTCCGAAGCTTGATAATGGCATAGTCTCCCGTAGTGTGATTCTTCAACACCATTTCGCCATAATTATCTATCCATACTCGCCCAATCAATATATTATGAACACATGTTGTTGCTTTTTCATATGTAATGTAATCTCCAAAACGGGGAATTGTAACTTGAACTGGTCCAGAAGGAAAAACTTCAATTGACTTTCCCCAAAACTTGTTGGCAACCATATGAACTGCAGAATAGGTCCAAGAGATTTTCTCTTCTGATCCGGCCTTAATGAAAAGTCAAAAGGAATCTCTTTTCCATAATAGGGCTTAATACATACCGTGGCAAAAGAAGCACTAATGGGAGGATGATGACTAACTTGTTCACTCATGAACTTCAAATTATTCTTTTCAGGCAGCCATAATTCAAATGTTTCTCCCAAAAGAGGATTAAATGGTTTGGCAATGCGCTCTTGTGCAGAACAATAATGACTAACTGCAAGTACGGAAACAAGTAACAAGCGTTGAAAAGGATCTTCCGTTTCACTGGCTCTATCTAAAAGCTCAGAATATTCAATATCTTCTGCCATTCGTTGTAAAAAGGATAATGGCTCGTTAAAAGTTACAGGAATAGAGATACGAGAGACGTCCTTTCCAACCGCATCCTTTAAAACTGACCATAAAGAAGGTCGCTTCACATCTCCACGATGCACAGGAAGTTTTGTTCTTCTAAGAACAGTTTTTTGTCCAAAGGAAACATTGTAACCACGATTAGATGAACTTGACTTCAAAGGTAATGAAACTCGGTCATCAATTGATACATAATCTGTCACAGCATCTAATTCTGTGTTTTTATCATCCGTTTCAGCATCGAAAAATTCTAATTCTGTTTCTTTATCATCCAAGTCTTCATCAAATGGTGGATCTACAGAATTGGGAATGGTGAGTTGAGTCGAGCTTTGACGAGTCGTTGGATTGTGAATATGTTTATCTACTCCTGCGTCACAAGTCGTTTCCAATACGTAAATACCCCAGCTTATTAAATCCGAAAACCCCTTAGTGGTAGTAACTATGCTTTGTTCATTTCCATTTATGGCTTTTGTGCCATTTTGAAAGTCTTCTTGACCAAATATCTCTATCATGAGATTGGCCAGTCTTTCTGTATTATTTATAGACGTTGTCTCTTCCAACTTGGACTGAATTCTCTTCAATTCACTCAACAGGCCCTCTTTCATTCTTTGCAACTCTCTCATTTCATCGCTTCTTGGGCTTATATCTTCTGAAAGCGGTTCGTAGGGTAACATTGCCTCTTCAGTAGATGCCAAAGACAGATGATTTTGAAGAGAATTCTGATGGAGACCTTCTCCATATTGTCGAGAACTGTCCACAGAACTGCTAGATAGTTTAATTGCGAGTCCACTTTGTCTCCTTTTCAAAAGATTTTGAAGAAATGCTTGACTTCTTATCAAACTTGATAACCACTGTTCTCTTACTTCTTCACTATCTCCTCGAAGATGATAGATAGTCTTTCCAAGGTCGAGTGCAAATCTACAAACGTCAATATCATGAGGCACAATAGTGGCCATCAACAAGTTGATCTTTCCTCTACATATCAACTTTCCAGTTGACAACAGTGTTTGTATATGAGTAGAAGTAATCTCCAAAGTTGGGCTTTTCTCTTCATAATAAGAAACGATACCGTTCTCTAAAATAAAGAGTCTTCTTTGCCAACCTTTCAAGTAGTTTGTCCATTTCCAAAGGTGTCCTTGTTTTCTGTTGAGAGATTCTTGAAAATTATTGTCGGAAGCTTGTTTGCCAGAGTTATCGTTTGGAGTGTCGGTTGGTAGCGTTGGACTTGAAGCGGACTCCAAGGGCCAAGTTTTAGGTGCAGCGGAACTCGGTCTTCGTTCCCCAATCCTTTTCTTTTCTATACTTTCTGTTTCTGTTTTCTTACGGGTTAGCTTTATATCTTTTTTCAACTTGAACATATCAACCCATCAAACATCCAAAAAACGCCAATTGAAAAGTCTCTCAATATATACTGACAGCAAGCCAATCATTCCATTGGACATGAAAAGGGATTGTGGGTACTTTAGGACTACTTTGAATAAGAGCAATTATGTAGAAACAATAGATACAGCTCCAATATAAATATATATATATATTTCAAAAGCAACTAGAGTTTATCCTGAAAACTTATCTTTCAAATGATTTCCAAGCCTATCTATTCTATTGTCTCTACATATCTCTATGTATTATATGATCCTTACTTTTATCGTCTTCATCTTGTATTTCATGTTCTTCTTCTTCTTTTGGATCGTTTGATTTAGACAAAATACTCAATTGTCGTAAACGATCCCGAATTCCTTGAATAATTGTTTCATACATACCAAGTTGCTCTTGAAGAGAACTTCTTTCTTCTTCTGTATCTTCTAATGCCTTGTTGATTTGCTGTTGAGATGTATCCGTTAGCACACCAAGTCCCTTTTCCTCACATTGTTCTACTAAACAAGTTTCCCATTGAGCCCCTCGAGATGAAGATGAGGATTCATTGGTTTGTTGTTCCATCGAAGGTGTTGGTTTCGTTTCAGTCAAAGATACCAAACTCAAAGCTTGCCATAATAAATCAACGGGCGCTTTCCAATATCCTCGTAAAATTTCATCTTTGGGAATATTCGTTTCTTTTCTTTGAAGTCTTCTCATCCAGGATTGAATCAAAAACAAAGCTGATAATTTGCCATTATTATACAGTTCCTGTTGTTTGTCTTGGTCCAAATCTAAATGAAAACTATCAATCTCTCCTACACACAACCACCAATTTCTAGGAGGCTGCATGTGTTCATGACTCACTTCTTCTACATCTGCTATTCGAAGCCTCAATGCAAAATTATTTTGGACAAGACACCGAATGGAAGCAAAAGCAACATCAAAGACAGAAACTATACGTCTCTTTTCTCTACTTACATGTTCCCATCTTTCTCTCATAGCTGTCACCAAGTCTCTCTCTTCAGGATCTGCATCGTCCAAACGAATAAAGTATCTCATTTGTGCTAATATTTCCCAAGTATCCGCAACCATTCCGATGCCATTTCGATCAGGTAACTCATCTACAGGAAAGTTGTTCGTCAAACCTCCATCCACATATAAATGTCCATTATATTCTATAGGCTCTAATATAATAGGAACGCTAGAAGACATTCGAACAGCACGGCGAACAGGTAAATCTGGATCAGTCTGGTAACGAAATTTGCGTTCACGTAAAGTATCCAATTCTGTTGCTACACAAATCAACTCTTTGCCATATTCCTCATAGAGTTGCTTCAAAGTAATATCCGGATTGCCTGTCTTCTCTGCCAATACATTTCCAATAAACTCTTCCAACTTCTGTCCTGAAGAACCACCACGCATACCTAAAACTGAAGAGTATTCAGGAAAGAAAAGTTCTTTAAATCCTGTCTTTCTTAAAATACAATTACAGGAGTCTGCATTATGACCTACTGCAAGAGCTGCGGCTATGCAAAGTTATAGATTCTTGATAAAGCTAAAACAAATAACAAACCTGTCAAAGCACCTGCTGAAGTACCTGCTAACTTGGTTATTTTGTTATAGTCCAATCCATGTCGTTCCAATACAGAAAGTGCACCGACATAAGCATTGCCTAACACACCACCTCCACTAAAGGCCAAAGTTGTAGTTGTACGAATTTCTTCATCGACAGCAGTACAAAAGGCATCGTATCTTTCCAACTCTTCAATGACCTTTTGATAGAGTGCCCTTCTCTTTTCTCTTTCTAGTCTTTCTCTATGGGCGCTACGAGTAAAGGAGTCCAACAAATACATACGGTCAGTAACACTTGCAACTTTCACGTTGGATAGCAAAGATAATATAAACTGTGATTGTTTATCAAAATTATGGATTGGGAACCACTGCAACAATCTTTTCCAATCAAGTATCAACTGTTTACCAGAGTCTTTATCAGTCAATACAGTAGACTTTGGTACCTTGGGAGACTTCCACTGATAGTTACAGTTGGGACAAGACCAGTTTGGTTCTTCTAAAAACTTGGAAGGCTTGCACCTCAAAATACCTCTACGAGTAGACTGGGTAACCCAAAATCTTTTCAAAGTTAGAAAAACAGGCTGCCAACTTTTACAACAAGGCCCTGTAAAAATGTTTACTTGGTGTAATAACAAACTCTGCATCTAATCATCATGATGGATCGATGGAATGCGACAAAAGTCGGTTTGGATAACGTTCATCCATTGGATAACAAACTCATTTCTCAATTCAATACATTCTTCTGCTTTTCAAACTCGACAGTTTCTTTGAGCAGTTTCTCTCTGGCTTTCAATATCAACTCTTCCATATTCGCCATATTCGGAATTCTTTTGCCATAATTTTCTACAACTACAAATCGCTTTCGATCACTTAACGGCCGACAGTGACGAATGAGTACTTCATCACCTTCATCACACAAGTTAAACTCATCATGAGCCTATTCAACATCCGTCAATATTCTCATAATCAACTCTCTCTGCATACGAAAACTTTTGACTTGCCATAAATTTACGAAATCGAAAGGTTCGTACTTTCAGCCTCTTATAATAACAAGGACGACGAGATACTACGGTAACTGATTTATTCATTCTTGTACTCGATACTTTGCCATGAATCAACTCTTCAGGTCTCGGTCGCGTATAAAAGATGAGACGATTCAACAATATCTCTCTATCCCCTTTAAGAAAACCAGCATATTCCTTCAATGCAGAAATTATTTCTTCAGTAGACAACGACCGAATGAGCTCTAATGGTGCTTGAAAATAGGGTGCCTGATAAATAAGTCTATCACGATCAGGTTCGTATTCAAAAAAGGGAGGTTTTATACGAAGTTCCGGATAATACTCGTGTATCAGTTTGGAACGATCCACTTGGCGAAATTTGGAAGACTTTACACTACGTGATGGCACATCGGGTCTCTTTTCACTATCCACAAAGTTTGTTTCTGTTGCTGGGGGATTAGACAAACTTTCAGTTGGCTGGTTACTCGTTGAATCCTTCAAAGGTTTCTCATCTTTGTGGTCCAAAGTAGAAAAAGAGCAATATTTTGTATTGTTCCAAACATGTTCTTTAAGTTGACTGTATTGAGGAACAAGTCTTTTTCTTATCGACAGTCGAAACAATTGCCACATGATGTAACCAATCGACCAATAGTCCCAACCAATACAATGTCTCACAATCATAATGAAAATGTATTTCCTTTAAAAAGTTTCCAAACCATGAAATGAATAAAACTAGTTCATAGTTGTAGATGATGATGTTGTTTCATTTCGTCGTTGGACAAAGAAATTCTTGTCCAGAAGAATTCTTATTCACTTGTTGCAGTAATCAACTTGTGGAATGAACAAAAGAGCATCGCTGTTATTATTTTCCTTTCGATATTCTACACTGGCTTCGAATTTCCGTTCAAATAAGGAATCAAATGCAAACGCTCAAGTTATGAAAGAAATCATCGGAAACCTCAAGGTTCTTGACTTCACTCTTCATAAGAACAAGATCTCTTATCTCGAGAATAGGGAAAAGTAGAGGAAATAGCCAAAGGCGGTGGTGAAAAGGCAATAAAGAGACACGAGGAACGAGGCAAATGGTTTGTACGCGATCGTATTCAAAAATTATTGGATCCTACTTCTCCCTTTTTGGAGCTTTCACAATTGGCAGGTTGTTGGAGTATTCAGTTATCAACAGCTTATTATTGAATCAAGTTTTGTTAGCTTTTCAAGTCTATGATAGTCCAGTTCCTGCAGCAGGATTAGTGACTGGAGTGGGTCTAGTACATGGTAGAAAAGTTATGGTTATTGCGAATGACGCAACTACAAAAGGCGGAACTTTCTTTCCTTTGACGGTATTCATGGCATTGAAATATTTTATCGAATAGACAATGAAGATATTTGTTTACAACACAGGTGAAGAAATATTTGAGAGCTCAAAATATTGCAGAACAATGTAAACTTCCTTGTGTCTATTTAGTGGACAGTGGAGGTGCCTATTTGCCGTTACAAGCAGAAGTATTTCCTGATAAAGATCATTTTGGAAGGTAGGCATAAAGACTCTATCGATTGAGGTTTTTGGATAGGCAATGAATATTGTTTAGAATATTTTATAATCAAGCTAGAATGAGTGCACAAGGTATTCCACAAATTGCCGTAGTGATGGGAAGTTGTACTGCTGGTGGTGAGCAATGAATGACTTGAGAGAATCGTACGGCTTTTATGAAGAATTTGTGTTCTTTTAGGGGCATATGTACCCGCCATGGCAGATGAAACTGTGATTGTGAAGAATCAAGGAACTATTTTTTTGGGAGGGTGAGTAATCTTTCTCTCATTGTACAAATATTTTCAAATAGGAAATTATAGTCCTCCTCTCGTAAAGGCAGCTACTGGAGAGGTAATAGCGATTGATTCTATATGCAATTGAGCTCACAACTACTGTAATAGGTTGTTACTGCAGAAGAATTAGGAGGAGCGGATCTTCATTGTAAAAAGAGCGGCGTTGCTGATCATTATGCTTACAATGACTTGCATGCATTGTCTTTAACTAGAAAGATTTTATATTCTTGCTTTGCTAAAGGTAAGAATAACTTTTCTTGGTTCTGATAACGGCTTGTTTTATCTCAACCTTTATAGAGTCTACAGAATTAGGCACTATATCTTATCCATTGAAAACTTTTGAAGAACCTCTCTATCCAACATCACAATTGTTGGATATTGTACCTGCAGACTTGAAAACACAATATGATGTGAAGGAGGTCATCGCTAGAATTGTCGATGCCAGTCATTTCACAGGTATGGATAATTTATAGTACTTCGCCTTTCTGTTTCTCTCAACCAACTTGCGTAGAATTCAAACAATATTATGGAACCAGCATTATTACAGGATTCGCTAGTATATATGGATTTCCAGTAGGCATTTTAGCCAATCAAGGAGTCTTATTTCGTGAAAGTGCTTTAAAAGCTGCTCATTTCATAGAACTTTGTGATTATAGAGGAATACCTCTACTCTTCTTGCAGAATATTACTGGTTTTATGGTGGGTAAAAGCTATGAAGAAGGAGGAATTGCAAAGGATGGAGCCAAAATGGTGAATGCAGTGGCCAATGCTAAAGTACCCAAAATAACTATTTTGATGGGTGGAAGTTTTGGTGCTGGTAATTATGGAATGTGTGGTAGAGCTTATGAGCCCAACTTTCTATTCAGTTGGCCTAACTCTCGTATTTCTGTTATGGGAGGAGAACAAGCAGCATCCGTATTAACTCAAGTAAGTATACAATTCCATAAAGAGCTAATTGTCCTCTTATGATACCAAAAATATGATAAAGATTCAAAAGGAAGCCTTGGAGAAATCAGGCAAAACTTGGAATCCAGATGAAGAAAAAGCATTTCGTAGCTCTCTTGTTGAAAAATATGAAAGAGAAGGTTCTCCTTATTGTAAGTATTATTTTTGAAATGTTGTTCTTGTTTAGCAAAGAAACTGAATGATAAATGAGATGCCTCTGCAAGAATTTGGGATGATGGTGTCATAGCTCCTCAAGACACACGAAAAGTGTTGGGTAAGAAGAGAGAATAGATATGAAATGATATTGGAATACTAAATAATGCTGCTTTTATAGGCCTTACTCTGTCAATAGTGACAAATGGACGTAGGATGGCACAAGAGAAACCAGCTCCGTTTTCGTATGGCATATTTCGAATGTAGTGAAATTACAAAACGGAAAGTTTTTTGAACATTGATTTAAAGTCTCCATATTGTTTAGAGTGTCTTTTTTCGTTATCTCCGTGCTAGTCATCTCGTGCTGTTCAAGATAGGTTCTTCAAATGTTCCATTGGTCACAAAAGGTTCATTTGAGAATTTCTGCATCCTTCGAATTGGATAAGAAAAAATGCACTTGAAGAATTGCGCCAAGTTATTCTGTCACACAAGCTATGAAAGCGAAATACTTAAACTAGGATTCCTTTTTTCATCCAATCAGAGCATTTATGTGAGATTTGTTTCTCAAAGGTTGCTACGAAGCAGTTTCAGAAAATTGATCAGAGGTTTTGGAGGTGGTAGGAATTTGAAAACTTGCAAAGGAGCTCATGTCTCGTATTGCGCCAGTTTGAAGACACAACAAAGAAAGACAGAAAAAAATCGTGACTTTTACCAAGCTACGAAGGTTGAAGGTTTTTCTAATTTTGCTCGGCTCTCGACAAAAGCTGTGCTGTGTCTCTTGCTTTCTACCGTTTTCTTGACCAACTATTGGTGTTTGCCTCCTAGACTTGAAGCTTTTGCTTTTGAAAATAGGTCTTTGGTTCCTGGAAGTGCTTCTACTACCTTAAAGCAGCAAGAAAAGGATGTCATCGAACTGTTTCAAAATGCAACACCTTCTGTGGTGTTTGCCACAACTTTTGTAGAAAGATTAGATTTCTTGTCACCCAATATAATGGAGTTACCTGCTGGACAAGGCTCTGGGTTTATTTGGGATACTGATGGACATATCGTCACCAATTTTCATGTCATTCGTTCGGCAACTTCAGCCAAAATTACATTATATAACGGACATATCTACGATGCTAAACTTGTAGGTGTTGATCCGGATAAGGACGTGGCAGTTTTGAAAATTGACGCACCCAAAAATGAACTTCGACCTATTCCTTTGGGTCATTCTTCGGATTTGATAGTAGGCCAAAGTGCTTATGCCATTGGAAATCCCTTCGGACTAGATCATACTTTGACAACGGGTGTTGTCTCTGGTTTGGGAAGAACCGTAAGTTTGAGAGATCTATATATGTACTATATATATATATATTTATTTCTGTGTAGATGCGTTCCCCTACAGGTAAACCGATATCAAACGTTATTCAAACGGATGCTGCAATCAATCCAGGAAACTCTGGAGGAACTTTACTTGATTCGTCAGGGCGTCTGATAGGCATGAATACCAGTATTTACTCACCTTCGGGTGCTTCAGCTGGAGTTGGATTTGCTATTCCTGTGGACACATTGAAACCTATTGTATCTTCGTTGATTAAATATGGCAAAGTTATTCGACCAGTTATTGGTATCTCTTATTTAGATGGGACCCAATCTTCTGCTCTAGGCATTGAAAGAGGAGTTTTAGTATTAGATGTCCAACGAGGGTCACCAGCTGAAAAGGCAGGCTTACGAGGTACCAGTAGAAGTCCGCTTGGTATTGAGTTGGGAGATATCATAGTTGAGATTGATGGAAGGACTGTAGAAAATGAAGGTGATCTTTTTCAAATATTGGAGGAAAAGAAACCTGGACAAACAGTTCGTTTGAAAGTCGACAGAGATGGTCGTTCGAAGGAACTCAAACTTACTTTAGGATCATCCGGTTAGTTTGGAATAGGGTTGCGTAATAAATCTGATTTATTGGGCTTCCTTTTCCATTGCAAGCATCTTAAAGATATTCCAATGTGCTCTTATGGTTTGTCGTTGTTGTTGATATTGTTCTAATAATTGTTTGTTTTCATCAACAACTTTGGCAGGTGCATTTTGTAAGAATTGAGGATTATCTAAGCGACTTGAAAGGATTTCCACTTCCTTTTGTAATTTTTGGTCTTGTTTGGTTAATCTTTCAAGTTCCTTGTGAGGATCGATGCTTCCTCTCAAGCCAACTGCTATCAGGATAACCGGAGAAATGAGTACATAGATGAAACCATCTCTATATTCTTCCATTGCATTTGCATTGTAACTTGACTGTGAAGCCGCAAATACGGAATCGTTCAACTCAATATCGAGACTATTCTCCGTTTTGGCCAAAACTTTCAACGCATTCCATTCTTGCTTCAATGCCCAAGCCAATTCTTCTGCCTCTTGTTTAAGATAAATGATTGCTTTGACCTTTTGGGAAGGCGCAACTCCATAATCTCCCCGAATCTTGCGTATCGTACGAACAATATCCCGAAAGCATTCAAAACTGAATATTTGTTGCTCCATTTCTTTGGAAAATGAATGGAACAGTGAATGTTCCATTTGTGGCCATTCTGTTATAACAAGTGCATCGGTCGACCTTGGCAAACTTCCACAATGATAGATCAACCATTGCCATTGTGCTTCGGTTATAAAAGGCATAAAAGGATGAAGTAAACGTAAACAGTAATCCCAAACAAATATCAAAACTGCAGCAACCTGAATACCATCCCCATATAACTCGTCTTCTTGCCACCTCGTTTTAGCAATTTCAATATACCAATCCGCAAAGTCATCCCATATAAAGTCAACTATTCGATTTCCAGCAGCTGCCAAATCAAACTCTTCTATATGGCGACTGACTTGAACAGTCAGCTTGTATAGTCGGTCTACAATAAATTTCTCAGCAACTCCTAAATGGTCCAGTGCTTGCAAAGGATTCTGGAATATTTGTTGATACAACCGTGCCCAATCATTCTGATTATATCGTTGACGTATATTTTGTATAATAAAACGACCAATATTCCACAACTTGTTGGCAAAGTTACGATGGACAACAACTTTTTCTAATGAGAAAGGAATATCTTGTCCTGCATGACAATTCGTAACCAGAGCAAGTCGCAAAGCATCCGTTCCATAATCTGCCATGACTTGCAAAGGATCCAATACATTTCCCAACGTTTTACTCATTTTCTGTCCTTTTGCATCTCTTACAAGGCCATGTAAATAAACAGTGTGAAATGGTGGCTTTCCAGTTAATTCATAACCCAACATGATCATTCTGGCAACCCAAAAGAACAAAATATCATATCCAGTTTCCATAACTGAGTTGGGATAAAACTTTTGATAATCCAAAGTATCTGTATTGGGCCAACCTAATAAAGCAAAAGGCCAAAGACCTGAAGAGAACCAAGTATCCAAAACATCAGTTTCTCTTCTCAATCGAATCTTTCCCATAAGGTTTGGATATTTTGCTTTTACCTTATCCAAAGCTTCTTGTTCCGAACGAGCAACTACAAAAGAATCTTGTTCTTGCTTACAATCTGTCTCCATGTCTTCTAGATACCAAACAGGTAAAGAATGTCCCCACCATAACTGTCTTGAAATGCACCAATCGTGAATATTTTGCATCCAATGCAAATAAATCTTCTCAAAACGTGAAGGAATAATTCGAATCTCTCCACTTTGAATAGCTTTCATGGCAGGCAAAGCTAATGAAGCTGTCTTAACAAACCATTGTAAAGAAATAAGTGGTTCAACTACTTCTCCACTTCGTTGGGAGCGAGGAACCCGAATACAATAAGGCTCCTTTTTCAATACAAGTCCTTCAGATTCCATCCAACTCCACAACTTGGAACGACACTCCATTCTATCCAAACCTTGGAAGCAACCACAATGCTCATTCATAGTTGCATCCCGATTCATGATGTTGATCAGCGCAAGTCCATGTCTTTTGCCAATTTCGTAGTCCAAATGATCATGTGCAGGTGTAATCTTCAGCGCTCCAGTTCCAAAGTGGCGATCAACTGCTTCATCAGCTATCACTGGAATTCTACGTCCTATATAAGGAACAATTACTTGCTGCCCTATTCTGTCTTTGTAGCGAACATCCTGAGGATGTACACAAACAGCAACATCTCCTAAAATAGTTTCTGGACGAGTTGTGGCTATTGGAATATATTCATTAGGACTATCCGCAAAACAATATTTAAAGTAATATAGAAAGCCATCCTCTTCAACCCATTCTACCTCCAAATCACTTACAGCAGTTTGCAAAAGTGGACTCCAATTTACCAAATAATGGCCACGATAAATATATCCACTTTCATAAAGACGAATAAATGCTTCTTCTACTGCTTTCGATAGTTGCTCATCCATAGTAAATCTTTCTCTAGACCAATCACAACTACTTCCCATAGCTCTCAATTGTTGAGTAATGTATTTTGTTTTTTCCTCTTTCCATTGCCATGCCAATTCGAGGAACTTTTCTCTTCCTACTTCTTCTTTTGTCTTTCCTTGCTGTGATTTCAGCATTCTTTCAACCAACATTTGTGTTGCAATACTGGCATGATCAGTTCCCGGTATCCAACAAGTAGGAAATTGTTGCATTCTATGATAACGAACAAGAATATCCTGAAGAGTAACAAATACTGCGTGTCCCATATGTAAGGCACCTGTTATGTTAGGTGGAGGCATAGATATTGTGAAAGGTGTCTTCGATGTGTTATTACTAGGAACAAAGTATCCACTAGTTTCCCACCAGTCATATATAACTCTTTCCAACTTTTCAGGTTGATAAGGCTGTTTCCACAAGTTTTCCATCAACTCAAGAAAAGGGACCTCTCTTCTCTTTGTGACGACAATCCGGTTGATGGCTTCCTTTTCTCTTTTTTCCTCTTCTTGAGTAAGTATATTCTGACTATCTGAACTATTCTTATATTCACAAAAAATCAACCAAGAGCCCAACAAACGTCTATTGTGACATCGTTGACAATATCTTGTCCAACTGCAATATTTACCAAGTAAAGTCACTCCATGTTTCTTGGAACGATAGTTGTGTTGAGCAGTTGGACTAGCAAGTGAAACATAAAGGAAACCAATAGTCATAAGTAAAAAAAGAATATTGTTCCTTTATCGTATTTATGCAACTTCTTCGTTGATGCCTAATTGGACAACGGGAATGAGATTGAATGCCTTCCAATCATTCCTATACAAGAATGCTTATTATATTTCATCATTTCCTTGGTAAAGGTCTGCTATTCCATAATCCTTGTCAAAATCAAGCAAGTAATCCACGTCTACTGGTGAAGGAGGAAACAGTCGCAATACTTGTCCACTGTGACTTGGATGCGAGTCAGTATAATAGTCTCCTTCTTGTGAAGAGTAAACTTCTGGTCCCATAACTAAATTTCCAACATCATCCAAAAACGGTTGTCGTGATTGAGAATCTCTTCCATAAACATGTTGTGGAGTACGATGATGAGATGAGTCTTGCGAGTCAGCAAAGGAAGGATAGGAATCTTCTACACTTTCTACCAAACTGCAATCAATAGGACCGCCACTACTTTTAAGAAATATTTGAAACCGTTTTTGTCCTGGTGGCATACCTTCTTCTGGATCGGGTACTTCTAATTCTGTTCCTGGAGGAGCTCGTATGGCAATCAGAGTATCTCCTTGAAGTGACGGAATGGAACGTATATCTGAAACTGTAACATAAGCGAGTTCCTTTTGAGAACATACCAACTCTCTCAAAGCATTCTGAGTGTCGGTGATGGCTTTATCCAATGCATTTTCTTCTTCAGACAACTGCTTCAACTGTTCTACAATGGAGTCTTTATATTGCATACTGGCTGGATTCTCTTCCACTTCTTGACGTTTCCATACAATAATGTTCTTCTCTTTCTTTTCAATTACTCCGATGCCTTCCAAAAATAGGTCTCTATATCACAGTGGCAAAGTATCTTCAACTTACTCTTCATCGTAGTGAATCTTAAAACCTGTTAGACATCTAGTTGCATCTTAGTTCAAGTTTAGTCATCTTGAAAGTGAGAATCATGTGCATTTGCTGTGCAACGGCCAACATCAAGATAGTTTGTTCTGTTGTTGATGACTCAATACCATGAAATTTGCTTTAAATTGCAGAGACTTTTTCTACTTTTAGTTACTAGAGCAAGTAGTTTGAAGTTTCTCTTATGTGTAAACCCAAAAAGCAAACTCTTTTGTAACAAGTATTGATATAACAAATTTGACCTAATTTTTGTGTGATATATCAAAAATGTTATGATGAATAGTTGATCATATTGAAAAGTTGACCACAGGCAGTTGTACTCTCTGAAGAGCGCATCTTCTTGATTGTTCTCTCTTTATTTATCTATATATATCCTATCTCGATTGTCTTCATGAGACTGTCTCTTTGTTCTAAGCATTTCGTAAGAGTTGTATGTCAAACATCTACTTGAAATTTTAACGAATCAACAATTGCTGGGATAATTGCTGTGGTTCGTGTCAGTTTCATTGCTTTTGTATATAGAGAAGAAGAAAATATCGGTAAAGACAAACAGTAGAAGCTAACCGAGTCATTCTATGTATCTATCGGTCCGCAATGATTCCTTTCAATTTTTTTACTACTATAGTGGTTGTTGTTTTCAACACGTTACACCTCTACTCGGTCGTCATTTGTTTGGCGCCATTTCACTGCAACGCTGTAAACAAACGATGACTTGCACTTCATCCCTAATATGCAACTGTTGTTGGAGAACTGGAAACAATAGCTTTTGTGAAGCAGTTACCAAGTGCAATAGGAACAGATGGGGTATCAGGTTGAGCCCGTCCAGGAATAATAGAAAGATATATTGCCAGTGTAGGTCTATGCAAATTACTGTGGAAGAACAACAACAACAACAACGTTCAGTTTGCACATTACAGTTCAAAAACGTTGGCCTTGACGTAGGAAAGGTGCCTATTATCCGCGACATTAACTTTTCTCTTTTCGAAGGTGAAATATTATGTCTATTGGGACCTTCTGGTAGGAATGGATGGAAAACTATAAGATGAGTACAGTAACTTGCAGTAGGTAGTGGCAAGTCCACCATATTGAGAATAGCTGCCGGGTTGACTAGGCCAACGGAAGGCTTTGTGTATTACCAAGGAAAGGAACTTATTGGCATTAATGAAGGAGCAGCCATAGTATTTCAGAATTTTGCTTTATTTCCTTGGCTCACTGTATCAGAAAACGTAGAATTGGGCATTCGAGTGAGTTGTGTTTGTTTTCTATTGGGCAAACTTACAGTTCTCTTCAGGGTACCAAGTCTAAAATACAAAGAAAAGCAAAAGCAGAAAAGGCCATTGATATGATTGGTTTGGATGGATATGAAAATGCATATCCTAAAGAGTTGAGCGGGTAAGAATCGTTATCCGAACATTGGATCGACTGAAAGGCTTTATTTGAAGTGGAATGCGACAACGAGTGGGTTTCGCTAGAGCTATTGCTGTAGAACCTGAACTGTTATGTATGGACGAACCATTTAGTGCCTTGGATGTGCTTACTGGTGAGAACTTGAAATCCGAGTTGCTTCGTCTATGGCAGGTTGTCTTGGCAAATTTTTTGCTGTTGTTTGGAACAGAAATAATTGACAGAAATAGGCTGGAGAGATACCCACCAAAAGTATTTTAATTGTGACGCATAGCATTGAAGAAGCAGTTGGTCTAGCGGATCGAATTATTATTCTTGGAAAGGATCCTGGTAAGAATTTTTTACGAATAGGTTTCATTTTCAAGTCGAGCGGGATATGAATACTTGTAGGTCATATTCGTAGCTTATTGCGAATTCCATTGAGCCATCCAAGAGATCGCAAATCGCGAAGTTTTCAAAATTTGATTGATCAAGTGTACACATTGTTATCTAGACCAGATGCTACTTGTTTGACTGAAGGCATTCCAGTTATGGCTTCTAAGAAACTGAAAAACACTTTTTCAGCTCCTTCGACGAAACTTGTCAGTCAAGAGTCTTCCAAGTAGGTTATAGTTATTTCCATTGATCGGTTCATTGAAAGAGATTCAAAGATATCCGACACTACCTTCTGTTCGCATTGGTTCAGTTGCGGGCCTTTTGAGTTTCTTTGGAGATGAACGTGTTATCGATTTATATCGATTAGGTCAACGGCTGCAATTAGATGTGGATGATTTGTATCCTCTTTTAGAAGCTGGAGTTATTTTAAATATATTAAAAGTAACTGAAGTAGGTCATCCATTGTTTATAGATTATGGGAAATAGGAAATGATCGCTTGAATATATAGGGAGATGTGATGCTTACTGATCAAGGAAGTCGTTTTTCGGTAGCTTCTATTGATGATAAGAAAAGCATGGTACGAGAAGCGTTACTTCAGTCTGAAGGAGCTCGTTTAATTCAGCAAATTTATTGGTTACTTCGCCAAACGAAACGAGTACATCGAGTTCCCGAGGAGTTGATTCTTGATACGGTATATCCTATTGCAATTCTATTTTTGGGTATTATATATATTGTGTTTTAGATTTTGGAAAAATATTTTTCACCATCCGAGTCTCGTAGGCAGTTGGAAGTAGCGATAGGTATGAAAGAAACAATTGGAATCGTAAAGTACTCAACGCGAATGCAATAGAGTGGGGAAGATATGCGGAACTCTTTGGATATGATGCACCCAGTGGAGAATTGTTTTTAGATGAAGATCCGCAACAAGGAGAGTGAAATAAGTAGAGCAGAAACAATAAGAGTTTGGGGAGAGATTATAAAGTTTTTATACACTTTTTAGTTTGTATGAGATGTGATAACAAAACAACAACCTCTCCATAATCGATAAGCTTCTAAAATAGAAAATAGAACGCTTTGAATAGACCTAACGACGACTCATCAGACTCTTTCTTTGAATAGGATTCACTTACTCCTCGAAATCATTGGATTTTCTCATCTTTTCCAATACTCGTTCCGCTTGTTGTAATTCATTTTGTGCTTGTTGCAAAGAATGTAAAACGACTTTGTTACTATCTCTCCATCTTTCTTCTAAACGTGCTGTTGTTGGTAGCTTGGAAGTAAGATTCAAACGCTTCCATAAACATGAATGAAATAGAGCCAATGAACTATGACTGGGACATTGTAAGACTATGGTTTCCTCTCGTTGGATCAAAACAATGCATTCATTCCATGGTGTTTTCATAGGAACAAACCAATCACTTTCCGATAAATTCCATTCAACAGGTAATAATGAAGAATGAAAACTCTTTCTATACGGATTGCTCAATCGACAAGTTGTTGTAGTCGCTCGACTCCCCAATTGCCTCGTTGGATTATCGCTGCCACTCACTACCTTTATCGGTTCGCAAAAATCCAATACATCCAATACATTTCTTTCACAAGGCAATTCCAACCAAACTATTCATAACATGATTACTGTCTCCATTACTGGAAGCAACTTACCAGGATATCGATGACTCATACTGGACAATACAGGACCCAACCGATCGAAATGCAAGATCCAAAAAATACGAAAGTGAATAGACAATCCATTGGTTTTGTACAAAGGAATCTCCATTCTTTCACAAGCAGCTGAAGTTAACTGATCATAATGAAACATATGTTGTGAAACGAGTCCATCACTACGATGACCATCACTATGACAAATATTCTTCCATTGCACAAGCATAGAAAATGGAATCGAAAGTTCCGTTCCTTGATAAGTCCATTCTATCACAACGTGATAAGGTGGATTGATAGCGCTGCTTTCTTCTCTGTCATCAGTATAGTGACAAATAGCACTATGATCCCTTTGGATACGTCTCACTTGTTGGATAGCAACTTGAAAACCGTTCTCTTGGGTTTCCTTTCTCATTTTGTCATACCAATGCAATAAAGAATTGAATCGACTCATTTCCAACTGCAACTCTCGAAGTATATCCTTATATCGTTGTTGCATTCCACTCAAATTGTCCATTTGTTGAAATAAATGGGATGTTGAACAATTCATTTCATGATAACCTCCGTTCGAATCTTGACAAGATAAAGCTGCAGGAGGAGGAGGAGGAGGAGGAGGAGGAGGAGAAGAGTTTCCATCTTGAACAATGCAATTGGATATAGCAGTCGATGAAAGAACCAGAAAACTACCATCTATAGCAATGTAAACCATATCTTCCTTCTGATTCTGAAATTCTGCACTCAGAGTCCATCCTATATAAGCGATATGAGTTGCTATCAAAGTGATCCAATTACAATGAAAACGAGAAGAAATGGATTCTCCATGATGTTGAGCTGTCTCTTGTTCCTTTTGGATCATCAAATATTGATAACCTCGCGAATTGGATAATAATAAAAATGTATCCTCATTCATCTTTTCTAACAACTGTACAACACAACCCATCGAAAAAGGAATCACAAAGCGCTCATCGACTGGTTTGTCTAACAATAAACACAAATAAAGACTTGAAGAGGGTATAATAATACCATCGCCAAGTTCGTCACATACTACTAAAAACTGGCGACTAATCACTACATTCTTGACTGCTGTCTTCATTTGATAAATTCTCTTTGGTTTCATATCATCTATGCAAATCCATTCAATATTGCCTTGAATAGTCCCAATGATAAGACAAGGACGATGAACCTCCGTGCAATCTTCTTTGGACCATATATGAAAAGGCAATAACATTACGCTAGTAATACAGGGCCACTGTTCTATACCCATAAAATATTCGAAAAGTAAACCAGCACCATTGCTATTATCACCGACTTTCATCAACAGAATGGAATAGTTACAAACCAAAATAGCACTAGAATTGGGGAATGTTGATAGTTCCTTCCATGGCTTGAATAAAGCTAAGGGTCCTCCTATATCCATACCCAAAATACACAGAGAAACGTGCAACTCTGCAAGCGAGAAATAATAAGGACTACTTCCCTTCACAAGTTGAAAAGGATACATATTTGCTGGTAAAGTCAGCAACTCTATAACAAATGGTCATTGTAGCAGCTTGAGAAAGATATGATTTCATACCTATGCGACCCAAACAAAAGTGACTACACAACTCGTCGCAACAAAGTCCAACCTATACAAAGATAGTCAATCCACTAACCTCCACAGAAATCATCAAGACATACTTTGACACAAAACTGAAATAAGAAGACTACAGAGAATTCAACACCATTGGAATAGACTAGCCACAAGTCCAATAGGTATCGAGTTGGTAAATATTCTTCTACTACAGAAAGAAGAACGCAACAAATGATACCACTTTCAGTACAAGTGTAACTATCCTTTAAAAGTAGGTGCAAATCATTCTCTGAAAGAGATATTTCAAAGAGCCGTTCTCCCGTTCTGGCGTCCAACACAGTACATTGGTTGGAACAAGTTGTCAATACAGCCAAACAAGCTCCCTCTTGGCCTAAAGAAACAGTAGAATAGGGATATCTACCTCCTTCAAAACTACTACTAGTAGAAGACTGTTCCAAGTAAGGATATAGATTGGCATATTTACACAACTGTGGTTGGTCATCCAAATACAACACTTCATAGGAATGGCCACTCATGAAGACAACAATGTCACATTCCAATTTATTCAAACGCAACACACATCCACAAACTCCAACATATATTATATATCTCAAGTATAGAATTCATATTGTATATTTTCACTTTTGCACTTTCCAAACTTGTTTCAATCGGAAATGCAAGAGATCATCTGTTGTTTGTTTAACACTTTCCCAATTATGTTTAGCTAAATCAGGCATAGACATGGAAAACAAAGCATCTATTTCCTCCAAAGTTTTATCTTTCGTTTCAGGCATCATGAACATGGCATAGAACCATGCAATAGTAACAAATCCTCCATAAAAGCCAATGAAAATTCCTGGAGCAGTCATGGCCTTTTTCATTTTGGAAAAGCAATAGGTTGTAATGAAGTTACCAATATAAGTCCACCAAGTCACCAATGCCATTCCTTCACTTCGAATATAGGTTGGATATATTTCGGAACCCAGTACCCAAGCATAAGGTCCCATACCAGAACCCCAAAACATATAATAGGTTATAATACCCCAAATATAGATACCTTCCTCCGTATGAAGATTGCTCGATCTAAAACTAAAACCAATAATGAAACAACCAACCAATACTCCGGGTAAAAGACTCAACCATAAAACTCTTCTTCCCATTCTATCCATAAAATAGATAGCAGGAATTGTAAATAGTAACAAAGTTCCACTACCTATCATACTGGAATAAACAGCATGAACTCTACTGAAACCAACTTCATGCATCAAAGTTGCCATATAATAATTGATAGAATTGATACCAGAAAATTGACAAAGAATAGCAATGATTGTACCAAATATAGCAGCATGACGACATCGATGGACTCGAACAAGGTCCATAATAACCCATCGGTTTTTAGACTCCTCCAACTCCCGTTCAACAGTTTTTCTCATAATAAAGAACTCAATTCTCTCCTCCTCCGTATCAAATCCTCTCACAATACTCCATACTTTATAAGACTGCGCCTCTCTCCCCTTTCTCATTAACCAACGAGGAGTTTCTGGTAATGTAAGCATAGCTATGAGTAAAATAGATGAAAAAATCAAAGTACTACCGAGCATATATCTCCAGTTGCCTGAAGCATGCACAAAGATAGCAGCTACAATATAGGCACAGAATAATCCAAAACAGATCATAAATTGGTATAAAGATACTAAGCCTCCACGCCATCTTTTGGTACAGCTTTCTGATATATAAACAGGACAAGCAGTACATTCTAAACCAAGTCCAACGCCCAAGATAATACGACCGGATAGGATCATTCCAAAGTTATGGGCATCTGCCTGTAATATTCCTCCTACTGTATAAAATAAACAAGCAATAATAATACTCAGCTTTCTTCCCAGCCATTCATTAAGTGGATATCCTCTACAAATCAGTTATTCAACAAGCATCTTTAAAAATAACAATCAAACTCACATGGTTGCTCCAAGTACACCACCTAGAGGCATAAAGCCAGTAACCATTGATTCCTCTCCAGAAGTTAAACTAAGGTCTTTTGGAGCAAATAATAATGCACCACTAATAACGCCCTGATCCATTCCAAAAATGAATCCTCCTATGGAAGCAAAAATACCCAGAATCAATGTCATATGTCTACCACCGCCTTTGAAGAAAGTATGTGTACGGAATGAGAAACCAGAAAGCTTGTCAGACTCCTCTCTAAGACGGTCGAGATCCTTGGTTATTTCTGTTTCATCCAACGAGGCTTCCAACTGGGTAACGTAGTCATTGCCTTTTTCATCTCCTAAAGCATCAGCTGTTTCTCCAATATAATGAGGCTCAATATCTCTTTCAACTTCAACAGGAACAGCTATAGGACTCATAATTCAAACAACAGTTCAAAAGCCACAAATAAAAATGTTGAAAATCACCACAACTCGTAGCAACTCCTCTCTTATTTACATCCAATAAAATCTCCAGAAAATCCATTCCAATGGACATCGATCAAGGTCCTCAACGTTCAAAAGATGTCTATGAGACAGAGATGTGAAAATGAACTTTTTGGAGAACATACAAAAGTTGAACCACAGTTCGAGAATTTGATTCTAATCCAATAGACACAATCTGAAATAGGGGGAAACAGAGCACAACAGACAAGGATTTTGTGGTTTCTTGTCTGTGTGTGTTTAGCGACATATTGGTTTGAATGTCTGTTACAGAGTTGTTGTCTTGGTTGGACCCAGTAGAATGGAGCAAATATTTTGACATTCCACTATCCGTAACATGCTTTCTTATATATTTTATAGTGTTTCATATAGCGTGAGTTTCTCCTGTGTCTCTTTGAAATATTATCAACTAGGTAATAGATGTGCATTCTTTGGGATTGCTGATCATTACAAGTTATTGCGCAAGTACAAATTGCATGAAAGTGACGAGAAGACCTATCTTCAGGTACTTGGTGAATTCTTGATTCTAGCTATGGCCTATCTGAAGTTGCCAAGCTGCTACCAAGAGTGGTTTTCAATCAAATTGCCTTTTATTTGACTAGTTGTTATATTGGAGAAAAGATGGGTTGGTTATTCAGATCTCCAAAAGTAAGTAAACTATTTGCAGTCTTGTCGTTGTTATGGAAACTCATTCTATATATTGAGGATAATGCCTTTCAGCTTTGGAAGCTGCCTATATATCTTACCTTGTTTTCTTTCTATCATGAAATTATATTTTACAGTGCTCATAGATGGCTGTTGCACTCCAAGTGGGGTTTCAATCTTCTAGGACACAATGTCCATCATAGGTAATAACGACGAATAAGATTGAATACTAAAAGTAACTTTGAGTAGCACCAAAGGGTCAGTTGGTATTTCACAACATTATATGAGTGTTATCGACTATTATTTGGAAATTGTTGTGTCCATTTTGGTATTGTTTGATTGATTACTTTTTGTTCCAAAATTCATTTTGTTTCTACCGATTAGGTTCCATTGGCACTCATTCGCACCAATGCATATTTCGATCTTTTGGTTATGGTCGAGGACGCTATTTTAGGTTCTTACGATCACAGTGGATATGACTTTTTCTTGGGAAATTTGAAAAGATATTCACCTGTTCGTTATTATTATCATTATTCTTCAGAAGGTAGCTCAATATTTGTCTACTAGGCGTATCATTCCATGCATCATCTACGCTCTAGTTGTAGTTATGGAGATGGAGTTGGCTCCCTGGCGCTATTAGATAATCTCTTTAGGACCAGCTACTTTCATTTTGGTTACCAGTATGAAAATGTCTCATTTGAACAGTCATAAGCTTATGGATGGAATTTTATTTAGGTCCTTTCCCAAAGTAAAGAATCTTGTCGAGAAGAAGGAATCTTAGTGTTTCTGCATTGCTTCTTTGTAACATTTCGTAGAGTCTTTAGAATAAATATTTGCTATCTTTTCTGTGAGAGCTCAATCAACGTCGTGATATGAAAATGTCATATATTGCAAGGAATAAATGGTAGGATGATATCTCGTTTACTTAACAACAAAAGAAAACAATGTGAAAGAACATGATCGATATTTATCATCTATTCTAGAATATATAATACTTGTGATCATAGAACGCTTCCATTTGTGATTTCAAGAGAAATGTTCACAGAGCTCACAAGTGGAGAGGCAATCCTTATCTCCGGCAATGTGTCCATTTGGCGTTCTTGAGGACAAGTATTGCAACTCCTCTTGTGTTTACCAATATCGCCGTGAATAGACGATGCTTTCTCCAGGTATTCGAAACGTTCTACTGTCAGGCGTTCTTGGTTTGATTCTCTACAATACTGATCCAAACAACAGCTGGGTGGTTTTATTTGCACAAGCCACAGTTCTGGGACACCTCTTTTTGGGTCTGTTTTTAAACTTCTACATTCGTCGCCTTATAAAACAAAATGAAAATAATCAAACCGTTAGAGTACCTCGTTCTTCTTATAGTTGGAAACGAGTCGCACCTGAGAAAGACGAGTGGTTAACTATGACCATTCAAGAATATGACTTGGAGGAGTTGAAAAGAAGCCAACACCGTTTTGTCCTCAACGCGGCATTTCTTGGCTTTGCCGCCTTTCGTTTAGCTGCTACTCGTGCAGCTATTTTACAAGGAGTGCTTTGGATAGTTCAAATTTTAGAGTCACCTCTGGTAAGTTGTGTTCCACTTGAGAGAAAGCGCAAGTTCACTTTTGCTAGGTACAAATTTACATCTTTGAGAAACCTGCAACGGGTTTACTAGCCAGACCTTTTCAGAAAACTACGGGGTTGTTGGACTATTTAACGAGAACAATGAGTCCTGGCTCTACGAACCAGACAACAACCACTGGAGAAAATAAAAAGGACAATTAACGTTTATGGTGGACTTCAGTTTTTTATTTTCAATATTGAAACACTACTTGGTCGTTCGAGATCATTGCCACTGGAACAGAACTTGTGACCAGTGCGGAACACTCTGTCAGTGATCAACAACTCCAATTGTCTTTTTCTATGTTCCTTATCATCTGCCTTTGCTCTCTACATAAGAATCAAGCAGTTGATATGGAGAAGAAAGGAGGGACATTCTTGATCCATAAAGGCCACCATTCGATGATTTGACCACGTCATCAAGTGCACATATGGAGACAAGGAATTGTCGTGTCATTGGGCATTTTGATCTGCTTGTTCTCATTGTTTACGAGCAGAAACCTTTCCTTTCACTTGTTCTAATACAGTGACCTTCTTCAAGACTATGAATGAGTCTTGTTGTATCATGGAGAGGAACCAAAATAATAACAAACAACAGAAAAACAATTTGAATGGACAATCCCAAAGAGCAATATCACTTTATCAAATAGACCAAGGATTGAGAAGAGCAGAAAACTATAGATTGAAGCAGTATTTCAATCAAAGGTATCTTGAATAACCACAACAAAGCATGCAGAACCTTAATGAAAGTATCTCTAGTGAAAGGTTAAGAAGACAAGTACAAAAAGTTCGAAATACTGCTGAAACTAGAAAGGAAGAAATGAGACAAGCACAATTGAAAAAGCAAGAATGGTTAAATAAAACGCTTTCAGAGGCCCAACTTCGAAGAAATCAATATTTGGAGGTAAGTCTAAAAACTATATCGCATTGCACATTTTCAACAAGCATTAGACAGCAAGACAGAATGCGAGAGAACACTTCAACAAAGTAAGAACAATAGCAAATGCAAATTATGTTTCCAAAAGAGTGCTGTTGTGGAGGCAAAGCGCTCAATCCAACAGTCAACTGTGGAACGCTGAATGGAGACGTTCTCGTGCATTGGCTCTTAAAGTTCGCAATGCTTGCTTGTCACCTAATGCCAAGTATGATTATTCTTCTCAATATGAAAACCTTAAAGGCGATGGAAACCACTACAGTATCCAAGAAAGGCACGACGCTGCAGCTTTAATACAGTTTTTTTGGAGAATACGTTTTATCGAGAGAATCTTCTCAAAATTGCATCTTTCCTGGGAATGTTGTGCCAAAGAAGGTTTTGATGAAACTAAGAATAAAATTTTGGACCAACAAGCACAGAAAGCGGCAGAAAGCGTCGTTCATTTGTTTTATCCGAGTTCCCGTGCTATGCTTGCAAGCGAACTGAAGCCATTGTCAAGGCTATTTCTGACAAGTTTCGTTATTGCTGCGCATCCACAACATGTTTTGGAACATCCGGTAAGTTGTTTCGTCAATTGGAATCTTCTGCTGTCAATCTAATCTCGTCCTTACTGGTAAAGGACAGTGGTTTAGAAAAGTCTGTCGTTGATGCTGCACGGCGATTGCTGGGGTACTTGATGGATCCTCATCTGAATGCTGTAACATCCGCTATCAAAGCTCGAAGAATTTGGACGAAATATCGAGTATTGTATGAAGAATGGGAACGTTCGGATCGAGAACGACTCATTGATGGAATTATGAAGGATTATGTTGAACTGGAAACTATGAAGCTCAAAGTAAATAACAGTGTGAGTACAAAGCAGGCATTTAATAGACAACGTAGATTGAGTCCAAATATTGCTCCTTGGAAGGGGAAGGAGTCGCAGACAATTGGAGCTATCTGGTTGCCTCAAATAAGGAAACGACAATCTAGATTGAGGGCTGCACTTTTCAGAGTTGGAGGTCACAAGGCCTTGGATAGCCTTGAGAGAAACATTCAAGATATTCAGAAGAGCTTTGAAAGTCTTCCTGCTGTTGATGAACCTACCCATTTTTATGAAAGTCATTTGAGTCAAGTTTCCAAAGATGAATATGCATATGCACAGAGTGGCATGAATGAAATTTTCGCTCATGAAATTATGATCAATGTAGAAGAGTTTATTAAGGAATTGGAAACACCTGAAGAATACAATACCCTTTTGACTATAGCAAGGAAAGCTTATCGCGAGAAACTTGAGCAAGCTTTTTGTAGTAGCGATGAATCCGAAGAATCAGCAAATGAACAGTTTCTAAAGCTTATAGAAGAAATACGTGATAAGCTTATTGCCACATTACCTCAGAATTCTTGTGCTACAACTGACAATTGTAAAGCAATGCTTCAAAGTCATTTAGATATGGAGATTCTTAGAAATCAAATTGGTCATAATGCCTTTACGGTTCATGATGCCATTCAATTATTGAGAATGTTTACAGAAACACTTCAAAGTATTGAGGCTGCTGAACGAGATGAAGAGCTTCAGCTTTGGGAGGAATCATGGTTTTCGGAATTCGTCAATTTTGATTATAGTCAGCCAATGCAGAAAAGGAAGCTTTTGTCTCTAGTTGCCAACAGACTTTGCGACATTTTAGATCGTTTGGATATTATTGAAAGAGATATCGTCGTTTCGAAGATTCGCATTTTAGAGCCTGTTTTGAAATGCTATGGTCCACAGTGGGAAGATAATCGTTTCCAAGAGAAGATTTTCAAAGGCATTTTTAAAAAGGAACTACCACAGACTCGTCTATGGCTAACAAATTCTATGAAAAAATTAAAACAAGTATATACAACCTTTGATTGCATGCAACTTGTTGTTCAAGGTGAAGGAGATAGTATGAAACGATTTCTTGAGGCATCTTTCGTTTATCTTATGGATGAAAGGGAGGAAGAAGGGTTTATAGTTCCTGAAGTGTTGAAACTAGACGAAAGACGGTTGCATAGATTAAGGGAAAATTTGTGCAAGTATATATATATCGCTTCTCTTGGTTTGATTGTTCGTCGGTTTGTAATGCAGAAGGACGTCGAATGGAACTCTATGATAGAACAGTGCTGGAGTGATGTTGTCGTTGATTGGAAAGAGAGCAAATGGGCTATTCTTGAAGCGGGTTTGGACAAACAGTTGTTATCTTTTATGGAAAAAGTCTTTGCGTGTGATTCAACAGCGAATTTTTCACAACAAGACAAGAACTTTTTATCTTCCTTATGGAGACGAGTACTGAGTGGTAATGAGCCCATTTCTTCATTATTGCGACGAAGAGTCATTGACTTTTTCTATCGCCATTTTCTATTCCATGTTTCTTTGAAATGTCCTCCACGCAAGCAGTTACAATCCTTAGGTTTGGGATATGTTGTTGATGATATATTGGACATATTGGAAACTGTGAAAAGTATTACGCGTTCGATGTTGGCAGTTCATTTTCATCGTTTGAAACACCATGTTTTGAGAATAGCCGAATTAGTTGACAGTCAAAGTTGTCTATGATGGATATTGTTTAAGTTTCTATAACAAATGCTCTCTTTTATATATATATACTACTGAAAACCACATTGTGCAAATGTTGTATCATTGAAAGCCAACACTGTTTTCAACAAGTCGAAACAGTTCGAAGGAGATGGCAATGTTCCAGTAAAAGATGGATCCAAACAAGTCACCAAAGCACTATATTCTGGACTACACACCTTCAAGTCATCGAAATTTTGTCCAGCACAAGCTATCAAAGCACCCAAGTCACCTAAACAGCTTTCTATGTTGCTTATTCCATTGACAATGGGAGTCGTAATATTGGTGATGCATTGGGTTAAATGGCATACATCTACACTACAAGAGTCTGTGAATTGACAAGCTTTGGATATATAGCATTCATAAGATTGCACGATATTGGATGGACATTGTTCAGGGAAAGCGGCAATAGTATCATTGAAAAGGCACTGAATAGTGGAACCCAACAGATTGATACAAGTTATTGGATTGGAAGTGATATCTGAAAAGCAGGACAGAGCACTGGTTAGCAAGCCTAATGCAACGTCAGTTAGCGTCGAACACGGACTGCGTGACTTACTTGTGCAGGATTGGAGGTTGGGACCAAACTGAATGGGTTGTCCGCCACTTATTTCTTGTATCACGTCTGTTATGTCCTTTTGAATATCGTGAAAGCAACTCCAACTTTGTTCTACTTCCAGAGCACACGAAGGTGAGGGAGCCAACGTTGGTGCACCAGTAGTAGCTTGTCTACTATTCGTTGCCCATACAGAGAAAATGAAGCAGAAAAGAACAGAAAAAGTAAGCAATATCCTCCAGCTCCCGTTGTCATAGCAAGTTGCCATGGCTGCTTCTTTTCAGGGTCCAAATCAATTTGCCACGCTATCCATGGCTTTGAAGATTCTAGAGAAATGCTGTTGTTTCATCCAATCCTTTTTCGACTTGGGTCTTCCCACCACAAGGATTGTCTACAGGACAGGAGATAAGAGTTGAAGTTTGTCTATTCATTCTGTTTTGGCTACTAGACTCGATAAAACTTGGTTCGAGATATGATTCCTTTTCTCACCAGTCCATTCTTTCCATATTTCTTCTTCGTTTGCGTCCAACCTTTACAGATTTGTTCTTATGGGTCCACTCTTTGGGGATGGAATGGTTATCATGCCACAACAGTTGTGTAACCCACTTGTCAAGCCTGTGAAAGGCTGCCAAGCTTGCTTTATATTTTCCTGGCGATTGCATAGTGTTCATCCTCACAACTTGTTCAACTGTAGAAACCAACGGAAACCCAATAGGGCAACTAGTAGTGTGTGGAGAACCCAACGTTATGCGGAGTGTCGTTCAATAGAAAACGTGAAAGAAAGTTATATTCCACAAAACCTCAACAGTGCCTCTCACAATAACGGAACAGTTCGCACTGTTGCGGAGACTATTTCCGACTTTCTCAAACACTTCCGTCACCCCATCCCTTCCATCTACAGAACTATCGTACAGGAACTATTAGTGACCACTCACCTAGCTAGAGTTTCTGAGGGTTTTCAATACGATCCAGTATTTGCTTTAGGATTCCAAATGGTTACACAAGTGTTTTTCAAGAGTTATCCTAAAGTGGAAGAAAAAGAAAAACTGTTTGATAGCATATGTAAGGCGTTGTTATTAGATTATGAACGAATGAAAGAGGTGAGTATTCAAGGAATAGCTATATATGGAGTAACTTTGGAAAAACTGGATAGGATGCAAGTAGGATGGAGCAGTGGACTAAAGCTCGAACAGAAGGAGACGTTCTACAAGCCATAGAAAGCGGTGGGGACGATCCAATAGCCAATCTATTGCATTCTATTCAACAAAATGATTGGTTTGTATACAGTCGTCTTTTTGGTCTGGGTTTGGTACGTATGATGGAATTGTGTGAAGGAGAAGCCAACTCAGAACGGTGCAAAAAGTGGGCATCTGCTTTACATATTAGCAGTTTGAAGTTGGAGCAAGATTTAGATACGTATCAACAATCCTTGGAAAGATTGAAACAAGCAGAACAACTATTTGCAGAGTTGGAAGCACGACAGAAGAAGAAGTTGGCAGAGAAGTTGGCAGAAAGAGCCAAGCGTGCACAAGAAGAAGCCGTGAAAGCGGAACAACAGATGACTGAACCCAATTCTTCCGTTTCATAGGGAAATCTTTTCTATGTGGCTTGTGTGAAAACCAACTGGAGAAAAATACATATAAGGGATAAGGGATATTGTTCAAGATAAAAGTCACCTAGTTGGATTCTTCTTCTCTAAGCAATTCTTCTTCAATATTTTCCAATTTCCTTCAAACCACAATATATGAATAAAGTAGCTATGATTGCCATACTTACCCATCATGATCTGTTCCCTTCCAAAGCTCTCTTTCTTGTTTCATAAGCATTTCAAGTTGCATGTCTGGGATCAAAGGAGATTCATTTTGCACTTGTTCATCCAATACAAGGAGGCTTTGTAAACCAAATATATTGAGAATGTACCACGAAAGACCACTCACATAACGGATATCCAATGCATCTCCAACCATCTACAATATTTCACTTTACCAAAAACAGTTACTTGTGTACTTGCCTCAACACCCGACTGTAACATGGACCGAAACCGTTCAGGCACCCAAAAAGGCAAAACACAAACTATATAACCGCTAAACATCATTCTTATCCAAGCCCCAAGTGCTATCAAAGTATTTCCATATCAAAAGAAATTCAAGGCACTATATATATATCTCTCTTACCCATTTGAGGTCCTACATTGGCTATATTTTCAAGTACTTTTTTACGGATGATATGAGGTTTCATCATGAACGTCAACTTGTTGGAAGGCTCTTTATCTTGTTGTAATAAACCTCGAGATTCATTCATAAAGAGATGTTTGCGGCATAAGAACGAGTCTTTGGGAACAAATCCACCGTTGGTTCTTGTTACAACACTTCTCTTTAGAATATGGGCCATTCTTATCTACGCATGGCAACTAGTTTAACGCAAACAAAGCTATCAACAACAAATACCGAAGAAAGGGATGGCGCTGGTTGCGTTTGGAACAGTGAAAGCAGCGGAGCTCTCATAGCAACCGTAATAAACGACAACAAAGTTATAGAAAAGAGCACGCCAATCAATATTTGTCCACTTAAAACCAACTCCATATTTTATACAGTACGGAAATGAAATGCTTTCTAAACCCAACTATGCCCATCATCATCCTGAAGAAGCAGTGTTGAAAATAAATATACTTTATTGTTCGAATGGCAAAATAGTTGTCGCAAGTAACAAAACGATTGAAAAGCCAAGCACATCCTGATGTGATGATGATAGAATCAAACAACTTGTTGCTGTGGAGTGGATGATGAAAAAAAGAAAACAGTTGCAAGTATCTGGTTCTCATAGAAAACTTACAAAGTCGTCTCATTCAGCTGATTCTTTTCTCATACCTTCGCATCCATTAGGAATAAAGCCTTTAGGTAACTTGTGGACTAGGACAAACGATTCCGTCCTCTCGGTGACGACAAGGGAAACGAGTCTTGGCTTATTTTCTATTTTCAACGATGAGTGTCTATTAGACGTGCTTTCTTATTTAGATGGCTGTTCTGCTGCTATGCTTAGCTGTTGTAGTCAATATCTCTATGCCTTTTGTTCCTACAATGAACTTTGGAGAGAGTGGACGCTACGAGACTTTACTCAGTGCAACTTCCAAAGCAGTTGGAAGAATACATACAGGAAAGCTTTTCTGCGTAAGAAAGGACGATATGATGACTGCACCGACCTGACAAAGATTCGCTGTGAACAAGTATATTCAGATGTCTTGTATCGTACTTGGTGTACAGTGCACTTTCATTTCCCCAGTTATGCTGTTTGGTGGAAGAGAGATAATGTACCTAGAATGCATACGAAAGACTTGGATGTGGACACATTTATTCAACAGTTTGAAAAGCAAAGTATGCCACTCGTTATTCAAGGATTGGTGACTCAGTGGCCAGCTTATGAAAAATGGAACCGTCATTATTTCATTCAACATAGCCATGATTTTCAATTTGCTGTTGGACCCACCCAAATGACTATGCAAGAATATATCCATTATATGGAAAGCAATGAGGATATCAATCCTCTCTATCTTTTTGAAAAGCGCTTTCAACAATTGCCTTTTGCATCGGACTATCAAGTACCTGAGTATTTCAAAGACAGAGATTTGTTTTCTCTAGTAGAGAAACATTACAACAAGAGACCTGACCATTCTTGGCTCATTTATGGTCCTCCACGTTCCGGTTCTCGCTTTCATATCGATCCCAATCAAACATGTGCTTGGAATGCGGTTATCCAAGGACGTAAGAAATGGGTTCTCTTTCCACCTCCTCCTCATGCAGATTCGCCATCACCTCCAGGAGTATTTCCTAGTGAAGATTATTCTCAAGTTATTTCGCCAGCATCGTTAATAGAATGGTTTACCAACTTTTATGAAGAAGCTAAAGAGAGAAATGATATAATAGAATGTGTAGTACAATCTGGAGAACTGCTTTTTATTCCACGTGGTTGGTGGCATATTGTGTTGAATTTAGAAGAGTCTATTGCTATTACTGAAAATTATGTTTCGGAATCCAACTTGTCTCATGTTTTACAATTCTTCGAGTCAAAGCCTCATCAAATTTCGGGATGGCACGATGACCAGGACTTGCAAAGTTTATTGATCGATGCCATTCAAAGAGAACGTCCCAATCTTTTAACGCGTTTGGATTCGGATGATAGGTCATTGTCACATACGAAACATCCTAATAGGGTGAATATGAATAGGAAAGCGACAGACTTTCGTTTCAATTTTGCTTCCAACCCATGAAAAATCATATATATATATATAATATTCATTAAAACATCCATATGGAGCTTTTAGGTCTCAAGTTTTGTATCTTTTGACTGGGACCTACTACTTGCTCCATTCGACGGAACCAAGACATAATATGGGTGTGATTTTTGATATCCGTCATAACGTCAAAAGGTTGCAATGTTTTGACAAAGGCAAACAAACACAAGTCAGCTAAACAAGGACGTTCTCCCAGAAGAAATAAGCGATCACCTACATCGTTCATCCATTGATTGAGTTCGTCAAACAATTCTCGACGTTCATCTTGAATATCCAAAGACCATTTGCTCTTCTTTCCCATAAAATAGAGAAAAAATGGACCCAGTAAATTCACCGAGAACCGTTCGTACCAAGAATAACGGTCAACGGATAATAAATACTTCATACTTTGATAAGACTCACTCAAAGTATGCGCAATATTCGGAGTTATCAGCGGAATCAAACGGTCATCTATCCTATACAACCACTTTCGTTCTATTGTAGGTATGGTGCGTTGATCTTCTTTCAACGAGTCATCCGCAAAGTCTTGTATCTTCCATAGTGCATCAAAAGAGTTGTGATATTCTACACCGTCCACCACAAGCACAGGTACTTTTTTCGAACCAGTTGTTCGTAATTCTTTTTTTCCGACGGCAGTAACTTGTACGCAAGAATACGGTATTCGATAATAATCAAGAGCAACGCGTATCCTTTTACAATAAGGACATGACTAGAAGAGTCAATAAAGAAACAGACAAATAACAAACAGCTCTTACTTCCATTTCAAATAAAACAACGGTTGGCAACGACTTTCGAAACGAACCCGACGGCGTCAAAGCAGTCAAATCCTTTTCTTCTTTCAACTCGGCAGCATTTGTGCTTTTCGTATCATCGACAAGAATATTCCATACAGATGGACTGTTTTCTGAATCACACGGTTGTGCATTTTCTTCTGCAAATATTACTTTACCAAACCATAACGACGATAAAGTACTTGCTCCAACAAACAAACCATATTTTGAAAATCTTGTAGAAAATGGAGTCGTACGAGTTGTTGTAGAAGAGTATGTTCTATTCAATGATACGGGAATATTTTGTCGGGTGTTCCACTTGCAAACGAACTTGGCAAGTCGGTGGACCACGTTGGTCACTGTTCTATGATTCATTTCTTCTTCTATCCCATTTGGGTAAGTGGCTTCATTCATTTTCTATTTTATATAATCATCAAAACAACGTCATTCGAAAACAAAACAAACTTTTCGGAAACGACGAAAACACATGTCGTTCAGTTAGGCCTTTTAGCGACAAAGAAGTACATCGGAGTATAAATACCCAATTTTCCTCCTTCCACGAGGTCACGTGCTGCATTCATCAACAACTTACTCACTTGAGCTGAACCTCTAGGAATAATGCCAAGCTTCTCCAAAAAGTTAACTGATAAGTGAGTTACATAATGTCCCAATCTTGTATGACGAAAACCATTCAACGTAAAAGTAGCGCTAAGGGGAGAATACCAAGGAATCTCAAGAAACTCTGCCAGGTCGTATGCATCCACTAGTTCAAAACCAGCATCTTTCAAACCTTCCAATACCTCTTCTGTAGTAGCTGTATCTGGTAGACCGTTGCCTTCTTCAATATTGAATTTTACTTGGCGATGTTTCTCATTATTAGGATCATATTTGGAAGTTACACACCACTCATAACCAGCAAAGAAACATCCTGGTTTCAATACTCTATATGCTTCAGAATAGACAGTGGATTTGAGCATAGTATGACAGGTGGATTCAATAGCGTAGACACCATCAAAGCTGCAGTCATCAAAAGGTAGCTTTAAAAAGTCCCCATATACAATATTGCACTGTTGTTGAAGATTATCTTCTTTGATAATTTGGTTTCCTCTTGTAACTTGATATTCACTGATGGTTACTCCAGTTACTTTACAGCGGGCGAACTTTGCAATGTTACGTAAGGGTCCTCCTATACCACAGCCCAAGTCAAGCAAGTGGGAGTCAGCTACCAGCACACACGTTTAGTTGCCTTGGAGAACAATACAATAGTAGGTTCTTACGCTGCACTTTCATTCTCATAGGAAGCACATACTCATAGCGTTGGAGGCCACAAGCAAACGGTTCATTCTTCTGCAAATAAGCAAAGTGAAAACTCTGAGCCCATCCATATTCATAAAAGTCCGAGACTAGGTTATAAAAACTAGATATCATTTCCTTTCCTTTTTCTGATTGTCTGCGTTCTCTATCCTCGACAGATTCACATCCGTGTTCATAGAAAGTGTTATATTCTTCTATGTAGGGAGTAGCGTCATCTTTGCCGCTTTGCTTTGTATGCTTTAAAACTTCAGGAATGGCATTTGTCATGAGTGAGGCCATGCTGAAGCTGCTGACACAATAGAGAACGTTATTTTCCCTCCAAAAACGGAACCACGGCTATTCTTGTACGGGTAGGCGCGGATTTGAAAGCGTGTGTCATTCACGTGAAAATTTGGCGCCATTGATGAATTCTGGTCCATGAGACCATCTCTTTCCTCTTTCTCTTGTGATGTTTACCTCTACGACGAGTCGAAATATTTCTAGTACGGATGTAGAGTCCGAGGAAGCTTTAGAGGCGGCAAAAGAGTGTTTGAATTCGTTTTCTCTTCAAGTACTCTTGGCTTTAAAGTTTCACAAGTCTCCTGAGGAAATTCAACGAGAACTGTGGAATACTATGGCTCTCTATCACTCCATCACACGAACTCCTTCTAGTACACTTTACGAAGACGACGAAGAAACTATGTCTGCTATAGGGTACCACTTGACGGATTCTCTTTCTGGTGTGGAGGTTGCAAGTATCTATTCCGACAGAAGCCAGAATAGGTCAGAAGGACTTTCTGACGAAGAGAGAGCAAACGCAGCTTCTCACTTGTTCCATGTGTTGAGAAGTCTTCAATTTCGAAAGTTTCCTAGCGAAAGAGTGGTTGCAAAGGTTCGCAAGATTTCAGACTAGTCATATAGAGAATAGAGTATGGATGAACATCCATCATTCGTTTTGTATTTATAAAATCCAAGTGAGAAAGTGGGTATAGCACGTGGTATTCATTGTTCTGGAATTTTTGCGTCAGAAGCACCATCTTTGTAAAAGAATGTTGCATAAAAACGACCAAGAAGACTTTGGAATCATCGTTATCCTATGGAAACAAGTAACTGTGAAGGAAGATGGGAAAGTTCCCTTGGAACCCTTCTTAACGGCTGCAAAGGAAGTTTTAAGAGTTGTGGACGCGTTTGGTTCAGGTTTTCGTATAGTCAAGAACGATATCGCTGGGAACATAAAGAAACTTTATCGTGCCAATCATTCCATTCAGGCTGAAACTTTACAAGAACTCGTCATTGCGGAAGACTCGCCTGACGGATTGGCCACCATCGCTTTGTTATGGTTGAAGAGGTAAATATTGCTCTCCAATAACTCTCTAAGATTTCTAACAGTATATTAGAGCTTTTCAATTTATTGCTAGCTTTCTTCGAAGACTTGTTGTAACGAACAAAAGCTTGGAACAATGTGTAACGGAAGCGTACTATTGTACTCTTCGACCTTGTCATAGTGTTGTTATACAGAAAGTATTTTGGGCAGGAGTCAAGTTGGCACCAAGTAGAGAAAGGTAGTAATAGTCTTGATATGTTTTCAACAGTACTCAATTTTCTTAGGTTTTATAGAAAGTTGCACCCTGACCAAGGCATAGCCAAGTCAAAGATAGAAGAATTTTTAATTGAGTTACATGACCCATTGTGTAGTATTGTCCAGTTTTTTTTACAACGTGAACTTGAAAATGAATGTTTGGGAGATGAAGTTTATGAGAAAGTGGATTCCAAGGAATGGCTAAAGGTTCCTTGTGAAGATGAAAACTTTTAAGTTTCTTTGAGGACAAGGTCGTTGGATGTAGATAATAATAATAATAATATGTTGTGTAGATTACCCCTTCATCATATATTTCACAACTATATCAAGTAAGTAAACAAATCGTTTATCGAAACGCTACAATTAAAACAGCCAATCAACAAAAGTAGACAATCTGAGAAGCAGTCAATTCTGTAAGTGCTAGTCCTACATACAATAAGACAACTGAAGCTAGCAGTCCAACAATCACTGTGTCATTTTAGTTTTTCTTTTCGTTCTCTTTCGATGAGTCCCACACATTTTTAACATGTGTGGATGGATGTCCTTCAGGAGACGAAAAGAAACTATTATAAAGAGAGTTTCCAGGCTGTGGATTGCCTGGCAAGGAGCTCGAAGTAAACGTGTTTGAGAATACCAAATCTGGACCCAAGTCATCTCCAAAGGAAATTCCAGGAACTTCATAACTCGTCCACTTGGTATAATGGGATGTCTTTTTAGGAGGACTCTCCATACGACTTAAAAAGTCATTCAACTTTAGATTAGGCTCCGATTCGAGCATACAACTTGAACCATTTGAAGTCAGTTTGTCTGTAAATGACCACTTCGACTGGTTATTGGTATCCGTTAGTAATCCATTTGCACCTAAACTGCTTAAATCCTCAAAATCTTTTGAATTGGAAAACTCTCCTCCATTCACAAACTCTTCCTTTGAAGTAAAAACTGCAGCGTTACGTAGATTGTTAGATTTGTGATGTATACTACTATCAACTTGATCTCCTACCCCCTTATCCTGATTGCGCAAATGATTATTGAATCGGTTCGTGTTGGTAGGAAGCATATCATTACTTCCAGAATGATGGCTATCCGACTTGGTCAAGGAATCATGTGGCAGTTCTGAATAACTATAAAGAGATTCAGTGGGACTCTGATGAACATCGTTTCCATTAGTTCCACGGAAAGTCCCGTTGAGAATGGCCAAATCTCTCAATTGCTGCCTCTTCAGAGAATCCTTTTCTTCTGGAACTGGTACTAACAACAGCTCTATGGACTCCTTGGCTCTGTTCAAAGCTACTAAAGCTGAGGCTTCATCCATTTCAGCTTCAACGACAACGTGAAGTGGTTCATTAAACACGTGTTCCCAACCAGGTTTGCCTCTTACTTCATTCTCTTTATCTTTACGAATCGAACCTTTACCTCGTATCATAATCTTACATCCCGTCTCCCTCTCTAGTGCCTTGAGAGTAGCCCCTCGAGGACCAAGAAGACGTCCCACAAAGTTATAGTCGGGATACTTATGCGCCGGGATAGGAAGTTTAATACGCTTTTTAACAGGTACTACACTACTGTTATACTTATTCGTCTGATTTTGTGTTTGGTTGACGTTTCCAAAATATACCTCCTGAAGACCACTGGAGTCCCGCAATAGCGTTTCTACCTCACTAATTTCTATAAAGGCTTTACGAGAGAACCCTCAAGTTTGTTTATATAACATACCTCGTTCCAGTAGCCAGTATGTCTGGGGCACTGCACCTTTCATCGTCTCTAGCGTGTTTCGTTCTCTGATAAGATCTCCTAAACGTCTTTTTCCTGATATTTAGTTTATGGATCAAAAGAAGAAACCAAACATAACTCACTTCTGTAGCTCGAGACTATTCATCTTGCAAAAAGAAGCCACCGACTTCTTTAGAGCCTGAAATGTCTACACAAGTTTCAACAAGTCACTTTCCCACGGCCACACAAACACCAAATGGATGACGACTGCTGGAGTTGGGTTACTCAAGTCCGTTAGACGAGGGCTTTTCTTCCAGGCTTGCGAATGGGGGGCTCTTCGCGGAAGACTGCCAAGGTTATGTGTATTGTTCTTTCAATAAGACTTCTTTATATTAGATAAAGTAATAGCTGAAAAAGTTATTCGCAATACACAAGGTTATGTAGTTAGTACCATTTGTCCAATATCCCATATTGGGTACTGGTTGATAGGATCCCTATTACGGATACTTTGATTTCGGCTCTTTAGACAAGACTCTAAAACTTGCTTTCCAAGTTCTCGATATTTGTGAAGGGATGCATTCTCATCAACCCAGAGAATAACGTTGGGTTTCTCAACCATATTACTAGCCAACCGAAGCGAGAGTTTTCTATCGGTTTCGAAACACTCTGCACTCGTCAGGAGTAACCATATGCTTTGAAATGTCCTATGATGAAGCTGGTAACAACGATGCATTATCTTTTGCATTTCTAAGCTTTCGGAAAGCGATTTCTTGTTTTTCGGAGATACACATGTAACGACTACATCCGGTAAGATGACATCTGGTGTTCCACTACCTCTCAGTATACGAAGCCATTCCCAAAATGGATAACAATGGAGTCGAATGAAATGATTCTCAATATTGCAGTTGGGGAAATACCTTGCATTCCATTTCTCAACACCATCAAGAATATGAAGAGCTTCAATAAAATCAGCAGATTCCTTTTGTATTGTTGAAGTCTCGATTTTCTTCTCTAAAAGTTCCGCAAGACTTGACGATAACCTCGGTAATACATGTTGTCCTTGTAAATGTTGTGCAACCGATCGAAAACGAACAGAAGAAGAACCAATAATACTAACTTGATAGACTTGTTGCACTATTTCTTTGCTTCTTTGATTTCTGTACTGAATTAAATTGGCTAGTGAAATTTTCGACTTTAAACTACAAGATTGAGATTCCTTCCATGCTCTCTTATCTACTGATAATTGGAAAGACAAAACTGCAGTTTCGACAGGTTGTCGGCAAATTGGACATTTCAGTTCCGTTAAATGACAAACACAAAAGTGACATATTCGAGCATGTTCACATGGCAATAATGTAAGAAGTTGCCTAAACTCTTCAAAGCATATGCAACACGTGCTGAGAGAGTTGGTGGTAGGATCCATGTGTCACTACAAGATGAATCAAAATTTGATAGTTCAAGACTGTGCCACAAATTCCATCAAATTAATTGGGCATTTCTTCAAAATACATCCAGAACGCCAATCTGGAATTCCCTTTGGGAAGTGGATATATATCATAGATGCCTGGATTTTGTAAGAAGCTATAAGCAAAACTTTACCTCCAGTTTGTCTAGAGAAAAACTATAAGGGTAAAATTTTAAGGATTTTTTTAAAAAATTCATGACGGGTGCCATCTAAAAGTTTCACTTTATCGAAGCACATTCTGCAACGTTCTAACTTTGCCGTTTGTACCCATGGATGTTGTGTTGCTTAAGATAACACTAAATAATGTCTGCAATAATTGTTATAGTAATGTCTGCAAAAAACTCAAGCTCACTTGCAAACATTAAGGTCAAGTCTTCCTAGTCAGAGACCAACCATATATAACTTCAATTTTAATTTTGGTTACATTTCGACTTTTCTTGCAATTAATTTTGTTGAATATAACATATCAATAAATGTGATAATTGAATTTTTAACGTTTTTTTGGCAACTAAACTCTTCTTAGCGAGACACATGAGATTCATTTCTACTTAATACATTAATGTTGAAAAAATTAATTTTTTTTATATCCAATTCACTTCATCGTGATATGTACATAGCTTGAATTGCTTAATGTCGATAATTCTTTAAAAGTAATCGTATTTCATTATTTTTCTTCTGTTGTTATTTTTTAATTCAATTCTCGATCAAGCTCTTGAGGCAACTGATTTGTTATAACGTTTCATTAAAATTCTTAAATATTTTCCCGCTACACAGCAGAGAAATATTCTTCTAGAGGCGTAGAGGCAAGCTGTGATTTGTATGAAAGATCGAACTTCTACTTTGCTAAGCCTTTTATATGAAACAGACCTTACTATAAATTTTTTTTTACCGCTAATGAATATTTTGCAGGATTGAATTTCTCTATAGGGAATACGTTCTCTATCTAAAAATGCATTAGCGACCCATTCAATTAATTTATGTTATTAGATGAAGAGGCTTTTTAGTAGTTTCTCGGCTCCGAAGCGATTGAAATTCTTTGCTTGTTATTATTTAAAAAAGTCGACGTTTTCAACTTCTTCTTCTGCTGTCGTTCTACTCAGTGGTGGCGCTGATAGTGCGACTACGTTAGCAGTTGCCGTTCGTGACGGTTTCGAAGTTTATGCTTTATCGTTTGATTATGGTCAACGACATCGTCAGGAGTTACTATGTGCTCGTCGGATAGCTGAATGTTTTCGTTGTCGGGAGCATCGTATTGCACAGATAGATCTTCGTGTGTTTGGCGGTTCAGCGTTGACCAACAGCGACTTGGCTGTTCCGAAAGATCGCCAAGATCGTGCATCAGTTATTCCTGTTACGTACGTACCAGCGAGAAACACTATATTTTTGAGCTACGCATTATCTTATGCTGAAGTGATTGGTGCTTCGGATATCTTTATAGGTGCAAATGCTGTGGATTACAGTGGTTATCCGGATTGTCGACCTTTATATTTCCAAATATTTGAGCAGTTAGCGTCGGTGGGTACGAAAGCTGGGGTGGAGCAAGGGATCAAATACAAGATCCATACACCTTTGTTGCATCTTTCTAAAGCGGAGATCATCCAACTGGGGATTCGTTTAGGTGTAGATTACGGGATGACGCATTCTTGTTATGATCCTGGTGAAGAGGGTAAACCGTGTGGTCGTTGTGATGCATGCTGCATTCGGCAGGAAGCGTTTAAGAAGCTAGGGTTTGTACGAGACCCAGCTTTGGAACGGTTCCACGAAAACTAGTTTTATTTTTCCGACAAAGAGCGCCCGCCTTCTACCGTTCGGGTTCAGTGAACTCTCGTCGTTTCTTTGCATCCGATGGAACACTTGTATATTCTTTCATGCATTCCAAATAAAAACGAAGTTTTGCGTCCGACCAAGGCGGTTGTGCATACGCTACCCCAATCCGAGGCGTCGCTATGATATTCTTGGAACAGTACCCATCATCGTCGTCCACGTACAGCGTGCTATTATGCGCACAAACACTCGTTTGGTTGAGCCGTTTGTCCAACCCAAAAGCTTGACACAACTTTGCAGGACCTAGAAACCAACCTCCCAATTCGTTCCCAATGTTACAGCTCAACAAAGGCTTACCATTGCAGAGATTGCTTAGGTTGCTCTGTTTCCTCAACTTGCACATGGTGGTGATTCCTTGCAGTGGAAACAACGCACGAATCAGTATCGCTTCACCTGGCTTCCCTGTGGATATATTGAAACAGTAGTGCATTCCATACACAAAATAAATATAGACGGTGCCAGGAGCTTCCCAATGTTACGACTATTCAGAACAATACAGCAAGAAACCGCAACTTGCTTTTACCTTGGAACATGGGTTCGGTGCGGGCTGTTCGTCTGCCACCGTACGAATGACAAGCACGATCCAGCGACCCTAAATATGCTTCTACTTCAATAATCCGACCCATCAAGACAACAGTTGTCCTTTCTTGCTCATCGTCGTAGTGTCGCACAAGCCTTTTTCCAAGCAACTGTTTGGCTACTTGTACCGTCTCCTGTCCAAAAAATTGGGCTGTCAACATGAAACTCCATTCTCTCGGTGAAATTCATTGACTACAATACGCACCAACCAAAGTAAACACAATACCTGCCAATGTACAGGGAGGAATGCTAGTTGAAGGATGCCATCTCATTGCTTCTATTTCAAATAGCATTGTTTCGTGAGTCAAGTATTTGCCAATCTGTTCAGCTACTTGAGCAGGAGTCTCCCAGCCTTCTTCTAAATGTGACGAAATGCGAGATAAAAAAGTATCATCCAAAGCTTCGAATAATATTCTGCTACAAGATGACACTTTTCGAAGAATCGTCTTTTTATCCCGATAAGGACGGCAAACTTCTCTTTTGGTACATAAAACGGTGATTGTCTGTTGATAGTCACAACTTGACAATTCCAGCAAGAATTCCAATTGTTCTGTACAAGTTGCTGAGGATTGTTCTTCTGATTCCCCATGACCATGATGTATCGAACTAAGATGTTGTTCCTCTTGTGGAAATTTGGGTAAATAGGAAGGACATTCCCAAACTTGTAAGAGTTCATATCCTTTCTTATATCTCCACTTGACTTTCTTCACTCTTCCTTGACATAAAAAGGTTCTCCATTCACCAAGATGTAGAAGCTTTGCACGATTTTCCAGTTCCCCAAAGGCAATCAGATGTTCCATAAGGGATTCGTTCAATCGAGAAGGAACAGAATCTAGCCATTCAGGATGGTTGCGAATCCTAGTATAAGTGGAGAGACATTCTTTCTGCTCCCAGTCATATAAATCTTCTCCAAAAATTTCTTCAAAAGATATTTCGGGATGATTCCTACGTATTATTTTCCATTGTTCATCCAAGTAAATGAATTGACTCGAAAAGGTAGTCTTGAGGTAAAATGAGTTTTGTTCCACGTTTTCACCCACTCTACAAAACTGACAGTCGGTAACCAATAAAGGACGACCTACTTGCAATGAGTAGAAACATTTGGGTTGTGAACAAGAATACATCAATATGGGAATATCAAAGGGTGAGGATGAATCTCTTATCAATACCTAGAATATTATAAAAGTACCGGAAATCAAACAACAATATATCTATCGAGATCGACAGATACTTACCCATCGACGTTCATAAAAGCGATATTCCTGTGTAGGACGATAACGTTGGATTGGAAACAATCTATGTATTCTACCCACAAAGTCACAAAAGGATTCTCCGGACGGTTGATTTCTCAATGTCGACCATTTCTTCAGATTAAAACTAACAAGAGTTGATTCCTTTCAGAGTCATCGAACACTACTACTGAATACATACCGAATGGGTGGACAATTCTGTCTCAAACTGCGATTCATGGCTTGCTTATCCTCCAAAATAAATATCTTGCCTTGAGGATTGCTAGGATTTAAAAGTATTTCGATGTTATCATCCTTTTTACGTAAACGATATCCTTCCAATACGACAACATTATCCAAGTGAATACAATCAAAATATCGGAAATACAAAGTGTACCAACAAATAACTTGAGCAACCATGTGATGGTCAGCTATCTGAAACTCGAACTTGATGGGAAATTTTTGTTCCGACTCCCTTCTTCCAAAATGTGAACAACTAAACTTTTTCACTACACGTCCCATCAAGGAGGGGAAAACTGTGGTGACCTTCCTATTCTCATAAAGGGATACCACTTTGGATAGTAGTTGAGGTGGAGAGTCACCAAAGAGATGAAAAGAGTCAATGACAATGTCTTCACGACGAATAAGGGGATCAGTTGGTACGCAATCTTCCGTATTCAAGGATAGATAATGAAGTCTTCTGCCTGCCAATGGTTGCAGCCCTCTCTCACAAGGATCCGCATTATCAGGAAATATCAACCTATTTCTCTCCAACACTGGCCCAATATGTAATACCGAAAGTTGATGAACTACTAAAAAGGTAGCTGTGGGAATTCTCCACTCATTTCTTCTCCACTCCAACTTCTCCAACTTTATACAAGTGGAAATAGTAAGCCAACCATATTGCACCAAACCATTCAGCAACGGTGAAAGGAGACATTTCAAGAGATAACTGCCATCACTTAGTAGCAAGTCATATGCTGGAGTCTTCCAGTCAGCTATCTGTTGCTGTACAGTGTCTTTGTTGCTACTATTCCAATTCTTATGGGGACTTTGGAAGTGAGTAGAAGATCTAAGAGGACTTGACCTTTTGATTGGTGAAGACCTTTCACTTGTGCTTTCTTCGCACGGCAACTGTTCTTCCAATAATCCAATGTGCTCAAAGAATGACGAGTCTTGTAGATATCTTTGTATTCCAACCACCACCAAATGAGTCGCTTCCGGTGGTGATATGCAGTGTTCTATACCCTCGGTCTGTGTATTTCGTATAACAAGAGTTCCATTTTCCGTAAGTGAATAGACCATGGCGCGCTTCCAGTAGTCGTTGTTCAAAGAAGAAAAAATGTCGAGGCGGGCATTTCCCTTTTATCGTTTTTATGCAAAGAAAATGGATTATATCACGGCAACCGTGCCAATTTCTAAAGTATCGACTGGCAAACCCAAGACTTCATCAATATTTGCAGATACGTGTTTAAGTATGTTACACAATCGAACCATCGAACGATGTATAAAGTTTGCGTCTTTTCTTGGTTTCAATTCCGTTCTTCCTTTAAAAAAACTCAACGGGTCATGCAACAACTGTATATCCGGAGTCAGTTGAACTTCTGCAGTTCTCAAAACTTCTTGCATATGCAATACCTTTTCGGCATAACCTATCTCTTCCTATCAATATAAGAAAAACTCATATGCACACATTACCTATATTCACAACCAATCGATATAAACTTGGACTATATCGAATCAAATGAAATCGAACATCTTCATCTACAAAAGGTACAGGTGCTGAACGAATGGTTACAAATATCAATACTCGAGGTAGAACATGCAACTTTTCCAAAATTGCCTTTAGTGGATAGGGAATACCATATACTGAAGATGTCAAGAATATTCCAGTGCCTTGAACCCTACAAGGCAATTCTTCTGCTGGACTCGACATATATTGATGATACTCCGACCATCGAAGACAATGATGGCTCACATACTTTTCTTGTTGTCTAATGCCCCACTGCCAAACACTCATCAAAAACACAGTAATAAGACAAATAACCACGGGAACATAACCACCCGTTGGAACCTTGGTAAGAGAACTTGACCATAATAGAATGTCTACAGAGCCCAAAATCAAAGGATAGCCTATCCATATGTACCAAGGCTTCTTCCAACCGTATGTGACTACCAACGTGTATAGAAAACTTGTCGTCACAAAACTGGTCGAAACTGCTACTCCAAATGCACTCGTTAAAGCTGAACTGGTACGAAAGCCTACTTCTAATGATAAGGTAATGATAGCTAATATCACATTGATTTCCGGTAAAAAAACTTGACCATATATCTGAGTATTGGTTCTCTTCACACGAAGCCTGGGAAACAAGTCCATGGCAACTGCTTGTCCCATAATTGAAAAGGCTCCACTAACAATAGCCTGCGAAGCCACAATGGCAGCGAATGTACTTATCACGATGAGAGGCCACAATAACGGAGTAGAAACTTGATAGAAGAATATCTTATCTCCTGCACGTATTGCTAAGGCTGGTTGTGCTGCAATCATGGCCAATTGTCCAAAATAAGACAATAGAACAGAAGGAAACACGATACAAAGCCACCCAATTCTCATAGGAGTTCTACCAAAATGTCCCATATCTGCATACATTGCTTCAGAACCTGTCAAGGACAACAATGCGGCTGATAGTTTCACAAATCCCACGGAATGGTCATTCCATACATATCCTATTCCTCTAAAGGCATACCAAGGATTGATACATTGGAATATTTTGGGATAGTAAATAATATTTCGAATTCCAGCTATGGATTGACAAATACAGAAAACGAATAAGATGGGACCATATGCCCAACCAATTCTTGAGGAGCCAAGTGGTTGTCCAACAAACACAACAAACAATATGACTACACTTATTCCAACAACCGAAGAAGTACTCAAGGAAGGAATTCCAACCTGCAGACCTTGTATTGCACTAACTACCCTAATGAATCATGAGTATATCATATGTATCTATATATAAATGGTACTCACGAGATTGCTGGAGTCAAAGTTCCATCAGCCAGCAAAGCACCGGCACCAATCATTGCCACTATTTTAGCTACTTGAAATACTCTTTGATTGACATTCTTTTGTTTCAATAGACCAATCATAGCAAAAGCTCCACCCTCTCCGTTATGGTCTGCCATGGGAACGAATAAAGTATATTTTATGGTTGGCACCAGTATGAGCAACCAAAATATGATGCTTCCACTAGCGAAAATTTCAAATTCCGAAGGTATATCTCCATTTCCCGCATAAACCAAAGTGGATATGGTATACAACGTAGAAGTACACAAGTCTCCATACGACAATCCCAAGTTTTGTATAGTTCTTTTAACTATAGTCCACAGGTTGGGGTTATCGGTGTAAGTAAACAAGTCTTCAACAGGTTTTACCAGGAACTCTTCTTCAGCCAGTCCATTGGCAATAGGTGAGAATGAGACTAGAGTACCTGGTGGACAATATTTTTCACTCTTATTTTTAATAGCTTCGTTTCGTAAATATTCCAATCTTGTAGTTAAGGACTTCAAGGTTGCATCTTGGTTTTCCAAAGCACTGTTAGATTCTTCAAAGTCCAGTTCTTGTTGTATGAATAGTTGCTGTTGTGTTGTACCATTTACTACTGTTCCAAGACCTTGTGTGGCGTGATAATGACTAGTACTTGCAACAGAATGCGCCATCATCAGTCAATCCTTTATTTGCTTATCGGAATCCATAGCGGCCCATTTATCTTCGGGTTGATCTTCATGCTAGGATTACATATGACGAGCGTCAACAACCAATCACATTGGATACGAATACTTACTGGTAAGGGTTGAACAATACCAGGAGAAAATATATAAAATATGGGATAATGAATAAGGTTCACAACATCACTGGTATATAGATCAGCGTAACGTTGCATTTGCCAAGAAAAGTAACTTGGACGAGTTCCTGTCCTAAATAAAGAACCAAAGAATTCATTATAACTTGCATCTAATGCCAAACGAGTCTGAGCAATATGTTGACGTAAATCTTTGGCATCTGGTGGAACCGAAGAATCCGAGTCAAGTCCTAAGAGCCATCATTGATATTCATCCGATGGTTGGTTATCTACTTACCTCGATAAATCTCTGCCCGAATCCACTCTAAATTGTGTAGTTTATCGCGCATATCTTTATTTTGAATAAATGAGGCAATCTCGTCATTCAACTCTCGAATAACCAACAACGACCGCCATTGATGAGACTTTTTGGATACCAAAACATCCGAAAAAATATGATCGCCAATATATAAAACATCATTTCCTTGAGAGTCGGTCAGTTGTCGAAATATTTCTACATTACCCCCATGAAATACTTTGCCAACGGTATTCTTCTTCAGTTGTTCTATATCAATCACTGACAGTTTCAAACGTCCTGAATCCAAATCCACTTCTCTCATTGCAGTTCCTTCACTAAAAAAGGAGGGTTTACGTGCACCTACTATAACCAAGTCAAAGAAATGACGCCACTGACTGCCCAAAATATGTTTCATCACAGCATCCGTATATAACCATTCAGAGTTGGTCAATAAGAAACAAAATTTTCCTCTTTCCTTCAATCTTTTCAATAAGAGAGATAGCCTTTCATCTTGACGGACATAATAGTCCAGATTTTCCAAAGTTTTCTTTTTCAATAAGCCATCATGGTGAATATTATCCATGGCATGCATCATGTCTTGAAATAAACTAGAGTAGGATATGACTGCATCCTTGCTAGTATTCTTTGAATCTTCTAAGGCATGACCAAATGAATGGTCAAAATAATCAATCAAATCTGCAAAAAGGCAAGCTTGAGGTAAAGCAAATAAAGTATCAATGGCAAAGAAACGAGTTCCAATTTGATCACTCGGAATAAACAAAGAAGGATACTCAGCTCTCGTTTCTTCTTTACTATGCGTCCTTCTTCCATGAACGCTCAACAAGACGGCGCCAAAAGAATCCAACTAGACAATATGTTTGATATAGCGACTCAATACCTCCTCTACTTACCTTTATCAAGTTGCCCTTTTGTTTATCCAATAACAAACCTCTTATAGGAAAATTGGGGTCATAATGTAAAGACAACAACTCTTCCGGATAACCAGCTCCATATACCAAATCATGTAAGGCTAAAGAATAGGTCAACTCTTCATAGGCTGGCGATTGATATACGGCAAGAGTATAATCCATATCGAAACCATAAAAGTGAATATCTTCCAAGTTTGTATCTCTATTGGCATATATTCTATTTTCTGCGTATCTTCTATACTTTCTTGGAAGTTGAGAAGGGTTCAAAGATTCTATCCACTTGAGTTGCTCAGATTGGGAAGTACTTTCGTCTGAAAGTCCAGATAAGGAGTGGTCTCTAAACAACATTACAATCAGATTCTAACTATAAAATTGCCATTTTACCTTGTAGTATTCGGAGATAGAATACCCAATTCTGAAAGTCTTTGTAAGGCCAAGTTGGTAAAGCTTTTGGAAGGAGACTGCATCATTCTATCATCATCTGTTGGGGGATTGTCCATGTCTCCTATGAGTTGCTTTCTGCAGCCTTTTTCTTTATTCAAAACGAGTAACCGACATCAAGTTTTAAGAAGCTATTTTTGGAGAAAGAAACTTTATTCTTCTAGTACGGACACAAAATATGTTGTTGATGTACCTGTTTCCACATCTTTGCGTGCAAGTATAGATATATCCTTGCTACGGAAACAACTAGAAACAGGTACTGTTCTATTTGATTTTCCACAGTTTAGTTATTTCAGAATAACCGGTAGTGACCGTCTTTCTTTTATTCATAATATGAGTAGTAATCACTTTTTGAATTCGCATCCCTTTCAAGTACGGTGGACTTGTTTTCTAACTTCTACAGGGCGAATATTAGATGTGGCGCTAGTTGCAGTGTTACAAGATTCCCTTTTCGTTGTTTCGTCCATAGAAAAGAAACAAAAGCTTTGGGAACACTTTGATAGACATATCTTTCCTATGGATAATGTTTCTGTGAAGGAAGAAAACTATGCCAGTTTTGTATGGATTGGAAAACACGCAAGAGAATGGGTCGAGGACTGGTGTTATGAACGAGGCATGATTGGGAATCAAGAGCCACTGAAAGTCTTTGATGATACCCATCAACCTATTTACTTGGTTGAACTGTCCACCTTGGAACCCAAATGGAGTGGATATCTATTGCTTTGTTCAACTCAAGACATCGACAGAGTTCAAGCAAGTATAGAAAATTTCCAAAACAAGGGATTCCTTCTGTTTCATATGGATAAAGAGCACTGGGAATGTTTAAGGATAGAGATGGGCAAAGGAAATGTACTCAAAGAATGGAGTGAAGAATATCATCCATTACAAGCTGGTCTATGGCATATGGTCTCCTTTCAAAAAGGTTGTTATCTAGGACAAGAAACAATACTTCGATTGAAAACTTATGGAGGAATCAAAAAATATTTAGTTGGATGGTTTCTTGAATCCCCAGTAGAGCCATTCAGCTATGTATATTGTCAAGAAAAGAGAATAGGAATCATTACGAGTTGTCAAGTGATAGAGAAAACAACCCAACTGCAAGATACGATTGTGATCGGTTTAGGATATCTTCAACGCGACTATATACCTTCACAATATCTAATAGATGAATCATTAGAAAAGATAGTTTCACAACCACCACAATTGCCTTGGGATTCAACTCCATTCTTCTGTACAGCATCACGACAAGTATCCACTCCAGTCAAATGTATAGTCCGAAAGATTGCATTTCCTGTATGGCAAGATAACGAGAGAGCTAACGATGAAACAAATAAATGAATTGTGGGTTATCGGGATCCAACAAGGCCAAACAAGTATCATGATTATCTTCGTTGCTAGATGGAAAAATGCTAAAGAAGTTGCATCATTTCCCAAAATATTTCAATCCAAATGGTTAGTTACACAAGATAATATACTTACCATGAGGAAATGCGCGCCATTTCCAACACATACTGAATTACTTGATACGTCTTTCCTTCGTCTTGAGTATGAAAACAGGAAAACTCTAGTGACCCAAAATCACTACAGGCTTCATCCCTCCTATGTTCGTTTACTGAAGCTCTAAATACAGGAGGTCCAAAGAGTTCTTGTTGGATGGTTTCTTCAAAAATTCCACTCAAGTCCAACTCCAATGCCTGCAGTTGGGGAGAACAGGCAGGCTTCCAAATAAATACCAATCGAAACAATGAAAGATAAAGTTGCCCAAACCCAAAGTATTCCTCCTTGATAAACCTGGTTCGTTTGTCAAATACTCTGTTATCCTTTCCCTATCTCATTCTATTTACCCATTGCTGTCTCTTATACTATATTGAAAACGAACAAAACTACAATCCCATATAAATGCTTCTCCTTCTCTTCTTTCTGGAGACCTGGATAACCTTTCAGCCACAGTGACTTGAAAACCACAAGCAACAAACCCGTCACTTCTTAACAGAGGATTGATCCTCATTCACACACACGAGCTTCCAATGGGCGCTCGCTTCCTAAGAAATGCAATTTCCCTTTCAGAGAGTTGGCACCTGGACACACTAGCCTCTTCTAGTTGAGTATCAGAAGGAAAGAATGTGGAAAATTGCTTGTGAGAGAGGTCGTCAATGGTGGGAATGGCAAGAGGAAGGTGGTTCAGAAGAGTTGATAAACCAATTGGAAGAAGCTAGAAGCGACTTTGAGAAGAACAAACAACGACAAAAGCACTCCGCAGATCGAATTCTCAGAACTAACGCATTATATAGACCGTTGAATGAAGCGTATGGAATGGATGACGTAACCGATTATATGAGGAGTTTGGACAAGAGATTGAGTCAAGAGGATGAAGGAAAACGCTACAAAACCCAAGTGGAGAGAAGCTTAGCAACTGCTGTACAGTACTATAGAAGATTACAAATGTCTGATGGTCATTGGCCTGGAGACTATGGAGGACCCATGTTTCTATTGCCTGGTTTAATAATCGTTTGTTATATCACGGAAACAGATTTGGGCAACGAAACAAGGAAGGAAATGCGAAGATATTTGTGTAATCACCAGAATGAAGATGGTGGTTGGGGTTTACATATAGAAGCTCCTTCTTCCATGTTTGGAACTGCAATGAATTATGTAGCTTTGAGAATATTAGGAGTGGATAGAGATCATTCCACGGCAATAGCTGCAAGAAATTGGATTCTTCAAAGAGGAGGAGCTTTGGGAATACCTTCTTGGGGAAAGTTGTATTTAGCAGTATTAGGATTATATCACTGGGATGGACTGAATCCTCTTACTCCCGAAATGTGGATTCTTCCTTATTGGTTACCCATTCATCCTGGAAGATTTTGGTGCCATTGTAGAATTGTTTATTTACCTATGAGTTATTTGTATGGAAGAAGAGCAACTGCTAAAGAAACTCCGTTGATTCGAGAATTGAAAGAAGAACTTTATTTGGACAATTTTGATCAGATTGATTGGAATGCACAACGAGAAAATTGTTGCAAAGAAGATATTTACACAAAGCGCCCGAAAATTCAAAGTTGGTTATGGACCCTTTTAACTTGGTATGAAAAATTTCCTATTCCAGTCAAGTCTTATCTTCGCAATCTTGCGTTGGAAGAAACGATTCTTCAGGTAAAGAAGGAAGATGAGCATACTGATTTTATATGCATTGGACCAGTGAACAAAGTTCTCAATATGCTTTGTTGTTATTTTGATGATCCTCACTCGGAACATTTTAAGAAACATATTCCAAGATTGAGAGATTATTTGTGGTTAGCAGAAGATGGTATGAAGATGCAAGGCTATAATGGTTCTCAGTTGTGGGATACTGCTTTTGCCTCTCAAGCTTTATGTGAGGGAGGTTCTATTACGAGGCATCATTTTCCTTCTACTTTACAATTGGCTCATCATTATTTGGATATAACTCAAGTAAGAGAAAATATTCCACAAGGTGAAAGATATTATCGTCATATATCAAAAGGAGCTTGGCCTTTTTCTACCAGAGATCACGGTTGGCCTATATCAGATTGCACAGCAGAAGGACTCAAAGCTGTATTGGCATTGGAAGCCTGTGGAAGCATTCCTAAAGAACAATTCTTTTCTCATGAACGATTATTTGTAGGTTTTGCTGGTTTTGTTGTTCAAGTCATTCTCAATGGTTTGATTGTCTAGGATGCTGTTCATGTTAGTTTATCACTACAGAATAAAGATGGAGGTTGGGCTACTTATGAAAACACGAGAAGTTATTCATGGCTTGAGTGGATTAATCCATCTGAAGTATTTGGAGATATTATGATAGATTATTCTTGTGTGGAATGCACTTCATCTTCTATTCAAGGTTTAGCAGCCTTTAGAGCTCGACATCCTGGTCATAGAAGAGCACAAGTGGATATAGCCATTGAAAGAGGTGCTCGTTATATTGAAAGTATTCAACGATCGGATGGTTCTTGGTATGGCTCTTGGGGTGTTTGTTTTACTTATGGTACTTGGTTTGGAGTGGAAGGATTGGTAGCTGCCGGTCGCACATTTGAGTCTTGTGAATGTTTACCTAAAGCCTGTCATTTTCTATGCTCCAAACAAAAGTCCGATGGCTCATGGGGTGAAAGTTATCGTTCGTGTACGGATAAAGTTTGGATGGAAGCTGAACAAGGTCAAGTGGTACAAACGGCTTGGGCAGTGATAGCTTTGATCAAAGCCATCTGTACAAGTCACTCGATGTGGCATTCGGACGTTCACGTATCTCATCAAGTATATCATTCTAGTATTCGTAAAGGAATTGCTTTCTTATTAGAAAGTCAGCTGGAGAATGGAGATTGGCCACAACAGAGGATTTCTGGAGTATTCAATCGCAATTGTATGATCAGTTATTCCAATTATCGCAATATATTTCCATTGTGGGCAATTGCTTTATATCGAAGTCGATTTTTAGAAGAAATTTAAGAGTGACCAGTTGTGTGTGTGTGTGTAATTGTTTTTTGGATAAAAGTTTTTTTATAACACACCATCACATTTTCACGAAGAAGAACAATGACAAGTACCTTCTTTACCCAGTTGCACCAAATCGGGAATATCGATACTTGTGTTGAATGTTTCTGAAAGATGTGCTCCGAAAGGTGCATAAGGGTAAGTATAAGATACTGTGACGGACACAGGATAAGAACCCGAATACTTATCACTTGGTACTTCGAAATGCCATGAAACTTCTACTTGCTCCATTTCGTGAATAGCATCATATTTCATCGCAGTCAATGGAACAACTTTTACTTGAGACGAAGTGTGGAGCTGTATATCCACATGTTGCATAGTAGATGCTCCCACATTTTCAATTCTCAACGATGCTCCATATCTTTTAGGTGATTCCGTCAACATCATCGGAGAAGGATTGAAATAAATGACATGGTGAGGTGGAGCATCTTGAGGCTTTCCTGGACGAATACGATACATTTTCACTCCATGACCTTGAACATAGGCCGATATGAAATGTCGAATGGTGGTCTCTTGTCGGGTCCATAAATCTCGTAGAATATAGACATCGTAATAAGATGGCATTCTTACTTGTTCAATAGTAGTGTTGATGACACCCGGTCCATTGCTGCTGAATAGAACTATGGCAACGTCTCCATTGGCTAATGGCTTAGTAACCACATCTTGAGCTATATCACTCTTCACGCGGATCCCTTGAACACCCAGCACATCTTGATCCACATCAATCACTTCCTTGTTGGTTAAAATCATCTTGGTGGATTCCGTCATGTTGGTAACATCTGTTCCAATCACAAGAGGTGCAGCCATAATGGACCATAAACTAAAGTGGGTGATATATTCTTCAGTTGTCATTCCACCATTCCCTACTTCCAACATATCCGGATTGTTCCAATGTCCAGGTCCTGCCTTTGAACCATGTAAAATATTTTGTTCATAGCGATCTCTCATGACATCATAACTGTCTGCAATATCATCCGTTGTTCTCCATAGATTGGCAACATCAGACGCCCAACGCCAAGGATAAACATCCGGATCCCATCCATTGCACATGCTAAACACGATGTGCCTCCCTGTCTTGTTCAGTGCATCTCTAAAGTCGGAATAGAGTTTCTGAGCTACTTGTTCATGACTCCAGCCTGGAAACTCCCAAAAAGGTACATTGCACCAATCAAACTTGATGTAATCTACTCCCCAATCCGCAAACTGTTGAGCATTCTGTTCATAATGACCATAACTACCAGGAAAACCAGCACAAGTACGGGTACCAGCACAATTATAGATACCGAATTTAAACCCCAAAGAATGAATATAATCAATCACTGGTTTGATACCATGAGGAAACTTGAAAGGATTGGGTTGCAGTGATCCATCGGGTGCTCTTTCTGGAGCTTCCCAACAATCATCAGGATAAATATATTCATAGCCAAGTTCTAACATTCCAGCATCTTTCATAGCTTTTGCTGTCTTCATAAGTGTTTCACCGTCATAGTTGCAATGATAAAAGTTCCAAGTATCATATCCCATAGGTGGGGTTCTCGCCAATCCATTGTCTAAAGCAAAAGTGATGGACAAACAACAAGTAACGATAACCAATCCAAATAAAGTGACCGGTCTATTCATATTGTGAAAAGCACTTTAAGAAATAACCATCCATTTCCACAATAGTGCACTATTTAAAGGAATGAAAGGTTGCAACGATTCATGGAAAGACATCTCGTCAAGGGGACATGCAATGAGAACAAAGACGGTGAACAAGGATGTTCAATGATGTCCCTGAGAATAGACAATAAGAGGTGTCCTTGAAAAGAGACAATAAAGGAAAACAAGATGTATCCAACTATTCAAGTGGAATGTATTTCTTCCGTCCAAAAAGAGGCTACTTGTTGCTTTCTAGCTGATCAGAATGATATATACTCATTGCTTCATGTGCTAAAACAACTATTCGCTTTCTACTCATAGGATTGACTTGTACTTTCGATGATCGAAACCAGCCTTGATAGCCTCCCAACTCCTCGCTCTCTACCCAAAGACGAACATGGAAACCATCAACTTGGGAACCCATCACGGTGGCTTGTGCCAAACTGTTGTCTGCAGCCAACAGCCCTTCCAAGTGTGACTGACTCCAAGTTAGAACCATTGCTGAAACTTTTTCAAAAGAAATATTCTGAGCTTCTGCAGTGGTAAGAAACAACACGGGGACAGTGACTTGGTTGCCGATATTTAAAGAAAATACTCTTCTCTTCAAGTAGATTTCCTCTTCTTCAGATTCGGTCATTGCAAACGGTTTCAAAGACTATGCGTATTGGATCTTTTGTGGTGCCTTGCTCATTGGAACCACAGACTTCAATGATAGCTGAGAGAAGAATAATTGACCATTTTCTTTGAAAGTTTTATGCTCTTTCTACAAAAGATTTGGAGAGACAATACTTTGAATGAACATTTTACAAAACATATATTCCATAAGATAATGACACTGATACATCCCATAGTACAACAACTATTCTATGAAACACAAAAACATAAACAACCATGAATCTTCAAAATATATGCAGTTGATATAATACTAGGAAAGAGAAGAAACATAAGCTTCCAAAACTCTGCACCGTTGTCGCTCTTGTTCAAGTTGCTGTTCCAACTGAGCAATCCTTTTGTCTTTCTCATCTCCAAAAGCAACTCGATGAACAATATCTCTAGCACAAGGACGAAAAAGAGGGTCGGGACAAAGCATCTCCTTAATTAAAGACTCGAGTTCGAAACTCACAGCCATTGGCTCCAAATGACCTCGCCTTATCTGATGCCACTCCTCTCCTCCACTGGGCAATGGTAGCTTGGACTCACGACACAATTCATAAGCTGTCATTCCCAAAGAAAAGATATCTGCTTTCGTCAAAAACTGATAATTTTCCTCCAAAAGCTCTGGAGCAATGTATCTCGAGTCTCCCTCTGATAAGTCCATGCGATAACCTTGAACTACAGTGCCTTCAGAAAGAGCAGTCAGTCCCAAGTCTCCAATCTTACAAGTACCGTTAGAGGTCATATAAATATTTTCTGGTTTAATATCCAAATGAACGAGTCCCTTTTCATGATAAATGGCTAACCCAGAAGCAACTTGGTAAATAAATTCTCTCATTTTCTCGGTATCGAACACAATATTGCCACTCCTCCACAGTGACATGACAGAGCCTCCTTCACACAACTCTGTTTGAATGTACAAAATATCATCTTCAATCCATGCAGAAAAGTATCGTACAACGTAAGGATTATCAGTCATGGCAGCCAAGGCATATACCTCTCTTAGAACATTTTGCATCTCAGCTTGATTCCTTATTTTTCGACGACTACTCTTAACAGCATACAACCAACCGTCTAGCCTTTGACGACATTTGAATACTTTGCCAAAAGTTCCAGAACCTATTTCTTCAATTTCTTCAAAATCGTCCTTGTAGGATGAAAGTCGTCCAAATGAAAAGGCTGAAAAACTAAGATGGTCTTCCTCTTCTTCACTATGATCATCAAGTTCACCATGTTCTTGTTCATTGTAAGCAACAGCATCATTATGAGACATCAAAAAGGAGCTAGAATCGAAAACAAGGCTCTTTGAAACATGGGAGCTACAGCTTACACTGCTTGTCGGCATCTCTGATGAAGTGTCTTCTTGAGGAGAACTATAACCTTGTGACCGTGCTTCTGGAGAAAATGGATTCATATTACAAGGCGCTGGATTGCTGAGTGTTCTTATAGGAGAGCACAAGGAACATCTACGGATGGAAGGAGAAAATCTGACTCGCGTTTCCTCTCTCCACTTTTTATGACAGTAAGGACAAGTGAATACTTTTTCACAGCTTCTCGGAGTATTGAGCTCCAGCAGTTGGGCTGTGGAATATCTATCACTTACAACATCTGTTGGCTGCTTTTTCTGTTCTGTTACAGGAGAACACAGTTCTTGATAACTCTCGTCTCTCATCCAGTCGTCTCTTTCCAAATCCGCTTCATTGCTTCGATTATTGAGACTTTGGTTTTTCATAAAGTCACACATATGTGACTTTTCTATAGTTACATTAGGTGATAATGGAAACAGCGGAGGCTTAGAGGACTCATTACTACAAGACACTTCTCGTAAATTCCCTTTGTCGAAAATATCTTTGTGGAAGTACTCGAATACTTTCTTCTGAGCTTTTGAACTATTTTCATACCCAACTGTGTCTACCTGAGGAACATCAAGCTTAATTTTACTGTCAGCAAGGGTACCTTTAACTTGTTGGTCTTCAAGCATCTGTATGTCTTCATTGAAGTTCAGGTTGGTTCTTCTAGGAGACAAAAACATGTTGCCTGTTGCCTGCTGACCAGTACCAACGAACCTTGGACGTCTTCTAGCACGGTGATTGGGAGACTTGAGTGGTGTTGGAGGAGGTTCCAATTCCTCTTCGCTAGTAAAACTTTTGGTTAAATTTTCAACACTCGTTTCTTCGCGTTCATACTGCTTTCTTCTCCTGGGAGTTATCATTTGAACATTACCCAAACCAACAACCACCAAAGTATCGTCGATCATCCAAAGTCCTTTCAAATTCAAAATTGGCGGGCTTTTATTTGTGACCTCTCTTTGTGTACCTTTTCTGTACGGTGTTGACTGACAAAGAAGCCACAGCAAAGGACATACTTTGTTAATTGAACACCGTTTAATCTTTGCCAGGTGCTCGTGTCAAAGAGTTGTTTGATGAAACTCTTTGCCTTTTATGCCTGGCTTGTTTCAGTGAACAAAAAAACTCTCAATATAGATGCAAAAGACAAGTGAACAAAGGGTTGCTACTAAAAAGACTTCCTTCCCCAATCTTCAAATAGTATTTAGTAGGAAAGATTGCTTAAAAAACCAAAAGACACTGGGTCAACAAACATATGCTGGTGGTGCTTTCCTTTGACCACCCACCCAAACTGCCAACCCATTCAATAGATTCCAACGAAAATACAGTTTTACTATAAAAATATAGCCTTCAACCATTTATCTTCGAGTCTTCCTATCTTGAGGGTGGACAGCCTATTGACGTGTTTGAAGTTTCTGATTGTGGGGGACGACAAGAAAAAAAGACATTCAATGAGCAGCCCAATATGGTCGATCACGTTTGTTCTTTTGTTGAATTTTGGACGTAATGACTTTGTACGATTGTCTTTAACACTTTATGAGACCGCCTTTTACTACACTTATACTGCATACGTGGAAAGAGCATGGAAAACCAAAACCTTGGAAGAAATGGTTTCTAGACACGGAGGAGGAAGAAGAAGAAGATAGTGAAAAAGGAAGAGTAGGGACCCAGACAACGGAGTCGACATCTTCTTATCACTCACCCTATTCACTTAAAGTGGTGAGGTCAGTTTCTTTGGACCAACTCTCGTCCAAAAAATATTCTCCAGTTTTTCCTTTGGACGCCAAAGACGACACGAATCACTTTATTCGAAAATCTAGAAGCTATACTGAGGGTTTGTCTTGCACGGTAGAGGAGTCGCATCATTTGAAAAAGCATCTACCTGTGAGGAAGAAGATTGAAGAGAGTTTCGAAAAATCTCCACCTTTAATAGGAGTTGCTAGAAAGTCAAGGAGCTTTCACGAGGGTTTAGTTGCAAAGAGAGAGCCTTGTTTTGGCAAGCCACCTTGTTATTCACCCACCTTTTGGAAAGAAAGGTTGAAGACTTGTGAGGAAGTACAATCAGAGTACCGAAAGTTCCGGTGTAATAACATCAATACGTTCTCTTCAACTCAGTCTGTTACCCCAAGTTTTTAAAGGCTTTAAAGAGTCTATGGGTGGTTGGAACGTTTTAGATGAGTAGTTGAAGTCTTTTTGGAGGGTTTTATATGTATATATGTTAAAGAAGGAAGGAACTCAAAAAGAAGCTTGCCTTCACAAAAGTTGTTCTTTGTTTATTGTGCTTGTCATTTTATGGAACGTTTTTCGCAAAGTTTCCAAGTTTCCATATCACTTTACAATATTTTCAAGTGGAGACCCATATTTAAAAGTCAACAGTCACGCGGCAGCTGAAACCTGCGGAGTTACTTTCAAGTCATCAACCACTGAGTTGAGCCCTTGACTATTACAGGAATATGCAAGAGATTCCTTATATTTCTTATACCGCGCCACTACTGTTGGATAAGTATATTTATAGAATTTCTCCATGTTTGCTACAACTGCACTTTCTATCAACGTACCAATTCCCAAAATATTTGCAGTACATTCTCCAACCATTACGTGTTTGCACTGTTCTTCTCCTGCAGGTTCGACAGTAACTTGACCTTGGGTCACCACTCTATCTTCCAACTTTCCCAGTGGGCGGTTCACAAACACTTGACAAAAAGGTGCAGAAACATCATTCCACGTTTGCACATCTTCAAATCCTGTGAAAACCTTATCCACATACTTTCTAGCCACCTTGGCCAACTCAAAAAACTCCATTCTTGGAGTGTAACGCACTCTACGGTGACCTGTTCCGTCCGACTCCATCCACTCTTCTTCTATTTGTATTTTTTCAAAATTACTATTTTTTTCATTGCAAAGAAACCACAGAAACTCGTTAGAAGACCTCGTTTTCCAAAACTCTTCTCTATTCATAGGAAGGAAACACACAATATGAAACTTCATCGCAACAAAAGATGAATTCCCTCGAAGAATCCACGTCCACTTTGGACAATCATCATCAACTGCCTGGATGATTCAACGATATTTTGTTATGAGAAAGTTATTCCATCAATACTGAGAATTTACTCTTTTTCCAACACAACGATAAAACATGTTCTTCACAAAACAAGTGGCAAAATAGGTACATAATTGAAAGATACTTTTGTCATTCAATTCTACATTAAAAAACTCTCTTGTATCCAATGTCTACCAACTTGAGATGCCACGAGAATATATTGACCGGTAGTTATCTTTTAGACCGTACAAAGTTTTCAACTAGCTTGAACATAAGACAATCCTTTTGCAAACACAAATTCTCATTCAACCTCTGTTCCTTGTCCAATAGAAGCATAACAAGTGTCTTTGTATCAAACAATAATACAAAGTCCACTTGTAGCTCCGAATGACGATGAATGTCTTTCAGTATCACAGTTGTTCAGAAACAATGCTCAATTACATTGGACTCAAATACTTTGGTTTGGCTTAGTTCAAAGACTTTGCCTCTCATCTATTTGACCACAGAGATGTCTACTTTAAATTGAACCCGATGACCTCGCAAGTTATGTTCACTAGTGGAGTGTTTGTAACAGAGACTGAAGTAGAATTATTGAAAACCTTTTCAAAGTGATTGTATTGCAAAACTTATTAGAGACTACTCTTGTTTATTCAATTGTTTGACCCTTTTGGTCTTGAACCAAACTTTCATTGCTACAGCGTTTTCCTCCCATAAAGAATGGATATGTGGCAATTGGCTTGTATTGTTTTTAAAACGCAAAGTCTTTTGTCATTTGAATGAAAGACTCTGCAAATGAAACCATAGGAACAATAGAAAAATTTGTGAAAAGGTTCTGAACACTTTCGACCTCATTGCTCATCTCATCAGTACAGTACCTAGTATTTTTCATCACCAAGCATGCAAAGATTCGACAAAATAGAATACTCTATAACGACTCATTCTACAAGGCATATCTTGAAGATATTGAACGCAGATTGAGACCTAAACTCTATTATGACAATGGCTACCAATTCTGCAAAGACTCGAGGATAAAGGATAAGAGCAAAGTACTCGTTTAGCTATATTGGATGCAACAGCAGTAAATCAAATTGCATTTGAAAATGAAAGACAATATTGTCTCAATTGAAACCATTTCAATCTTACGTGAAATTGAAATATGTCTATCACTTTCAAAATTACAAAAAGAATCAATGAGGAATGTAGCCATGTTGACTGCTTCATTATACTAGACAAAGTTTATTTACGATGTTCATTTTTTCAAGAAAAATGGACCTGTTGATCACAGTAAGAGTAAAATAGAAACGGAAAAATCAAATTGTCTCCTACAAGAAATATATTTGATATCATTTAGCTTACGAATATAAAGTATGAAGATTCCAAAACTCCACAAACTACAACAAGTCTTTTCGAATATGTTGTCTTGGCAACGCATAGGGAAGTAGCATCAAAATCACCTTGATTGGTTCTTTCAAAACTGTTTGACATGCTTTATAGGAATGTACGGAGTGTTGAGTGAAGGATCAAGAAATACAATTTCTCTTGTTTTTCATAATATCATATTGTATTCACTCAATATGATCCATCTCTATAAATACTCTTAAAGATTCTTTCCGAGTACGTACGGCCATACTAGTGGCACATGCGCCTGAACCCATTTCGAATTCAGAAGCTAAGCGCCCTCAGGCTTGGTTAGTACTGAGGTGAGGGATCACTCGGGAACCCCAAGTGCCGTACGTTTTATACTCTTACTTTTTGGTTACAAAAGTCAATGAGGAAACTACTTTATCTTTGTAGGAATATTTGCTATTCTAGAATAGAAAGATAACTTTTATCTGGTAAAGGAGGATGGATCACAAAGTACGAGTGCAACAAGTTGAACTCCATAGTTGTCTTTGGATGAAACGACTCTTAAAGTTTCATTAAAAGTTATTCACGAATTGTAACCTTAACATTGTAGTATCCATTTTTTCTTGTCACAGGTTTTGTATCAACATATACTACATCCGATAGGATTCATCCAATATGAAGGGTTCAAGTGACTCTCGAGATAGAATTCAGAGTGTGCAGCTTATGAAGACAATACCAGAATAGAAACAAAGCAGTTCACTGGCTCCTGGAAAACTTTGGAATCTGCAAAGTCTTTCCAAAGGGCGTCTGTAGACCAGAAGATTCCGTTGGTGAGTTTTTAAACGTCTTCCAAGTTCCTCTCTGATAAATTTTCATTTTAAGAAAGTAAATTTACACTACAAGATGTATTCGATGTGAGAAAAAGTAAATTCGATGTGGCTGGGTTTGCTAACCAGTGGATGGTGGAACTATCCCTTGATAGATAGTAGTGTCCCTATCGACTTTCTCAACTGTTTTGAGACCGACAAATTTGGATTACCTTTCCCTTCCGAATCTTATTGAGAGGTTGACTTTAAGAAGGTGGAATCAGCTTGTGACTAGAAAAGCTTATCCAATTTTATAACTTTCAAAATGAGAATGTTGGATTTTTCTTTTCTAAGAACCGATGCAACTGTCGAAACTAGCGCTCCTGCTCTTCAAGTTGTATATCAACAAGAATCTTTTTTAGATCAAACTCTTGTATCTATAGATAAAGAATAAGGCGTGTAAATAGAAAGCGAATCACGAGTCTGCTGACAAATGTCTCACTGCAAACTTCTTACAATGAAATATTTGGCAACATATTTGGCTGCCTCAATCCAGTGCTATACAAATCTCAAGGTGTTTTGATCAATCATAATGTTCAATATACTCATGCTTTCTTAAAATCAAGTTGACCTTTATCAAACTGTGTAGCTAAGCATAAAACTGTTCATCTTCCAATAAAATACACATTCATTGTTTGTCTTCTTTCTCAAGAAAGTCATGTATTCCGTCAACGATCAAGGGAATATCATCATCTGCTATACCATATCGCGATAAACGTATATCATTTAAATAAGGAAAAGACTTTGGAGTGAATAAATTCAGTTGACGAGCGTAATGTTCAATTGCAGAAGCCTCAGCAAAACCAAAATATTCTCATAAAAAAGTCTTCCAATCAAATGAAGAACTCATAGAACTGGATGCAACATTTTCTTCGCCATTGATATCTTCCATTTGCATCACATTCATATCCATCATGGGACCTAGTTTGGGAATATACCCCAGACTACATGCTATCCAAGTTGGCTCAGAAAAATGAAAGAATGGAACCAGAATAATCTTCTTGAACACTTGTTGGAGGTTTGCTTTATATGATGTCTGCTTGTTGAATAAAAATGCATAAACTATCTTTCTTCTGAGTAGCAGATACTTATATATGTCTCTATTGCACGCTGAATTCTCGAAATTGGGCAAGAGTTGGCAAAGAGAAAATGAAGAAAACAAAATAAAAAGCATATATTGAATATACTCTTCATTCAAGTCGTTCGAGTCTGCTGAAACTTCTTTGATATTTACAATAAGCTGAATTGCAAAATATGATTCCTTCCATTCCTTATTTTGCGCAACTGGAAAAGGAACCCAAAAATGATCCTATCCAAATCAATGAATTAGTAATTGTGAAAGAAAGGACCATTTCATACAGAGCTCATTATTATCATTTGTAAAATCAGAAGAAGTTTAGCCGATATTCTGTTTCACAGCAAATATCGCGCCAAATAGAGTTGAGTTCTTCGGTAAGAGACAATTCCGAGACTCACATCTCAAGAATAGAAGAATACTTGAAGTATTGCAAATATTCCAAATTTCAATTTGACAACCAGACAACCAGCATCAGATAGTAAGTGCTGCTATCCAACTTTATTCTCCATGAACCACAACAAACAAATCAAAGTGATCGATTCCAAAATAAGAAAACTAGTTAAACTCCTTTATAATTCCAATGAGCAGTTTTGATAGTATAGAAGGATCTCTTATGCCTATCTCCAGTAAAGAATCTTCATTCATTCTGGAAAGCGAGAATCTGTCGAATCTTGATATTTTCTTGTAGCAAACAGAACACTCTTCCTCAGAAAGACCACAACGTTCTCTCAAAAAAGTATTCCAATCAAATGAAGCACTCATAGAACTTGATGCAACAACATTTTCTTCGCCTCTCACTTGCATCACATTCATATCCATCCTTGGATGAGTATTTCTTCTTTCCATCCTTCCACTATTCCTTTCAGATTCTTCAAATGGAATACGCCTTAATAAATCTACAAACGAATTGTTCAACAAGTCAGAAAGTGGTTTCAGTTGTTCCAACCATCCAGGATTGTCTCCAAACACTCTTTCAAGATCTTCACTAGCCTTGCAACCTAAAAAGGTTCGCAAAGATGTAGTTGAACATACTACAACTTGACAATGAGGAGGTATCCTCAACCATTCTTCTCGTATATTCTGTGGTTGTCTTTCAGAGTTGATAGAACTGTAAACAATATTATTATTATTGTCTTCATAATAAACTCCACTATTCAATATCCAATTCTGATTATCACTAAATTGTTTGGAAACTTCTTCAGTATACTTGTCGCTTACAATCAACTGAATGGCTCTTAAATTATTCTGTTCCCATTCAAGCTGTGACGCCAATGGATGTAAAAATTTAGCAACTTCTGCCTTAATCATTGAACGTCCAACACCAGAAGTTGACAATTGAAAACATTTCAATGTAATATTTATCAAATATACTCTCTCCTTGGTGGTTTCAGTCTCCATAGGTGTTTGCTCTGAAGAAGATTCACCTTGAATAACAAGGAAAGAATTGTCTTTCATATCTGTTACTCGAATAAGAACATCAGGTCCATTGGAGTTTTGTCGAATGGGAACAAATATTCCATCTTTTGATAAATACTTTTCAAAAAATGGTTTCCAAGCAGTGACATGGTAAGTTCCTTCTCTAGCATTATGGATTCCACTCACTGTCGAACTAAATGCTGGAACATAATTGGGAATAGGATCCACTTTTAAGCTGCCAATTGTTTGAGTAGATTGTATTGATATATGTTCTATAAAACTATGTCGAAATATACTCAATTCTCCTAGTTTGGAACAGAAACACCATCGAACATAAAGAGTAAATATAGTCGCAAATTTGAAACTACCACTTGTCGACGAAAACGAAATTCAAATAAAACGAATAGGAGTGAATTTTCGATAATAACTTTTGATGTCCTTCAAAACAGTCTTTCTACAGACCAACTTGAACAATGTTTCTTCAGCTTGGCTAAGAATTGTTTGCACGTCTTTGTCTTGTTCATTGCTCGAACAGTTCAGATAACAAATGCCAAAATGTTTCGCAATGTCCAAAACATTATTCAGAATGACTCAAAAGTATCAAACGGAGTATCTCTCATTGGAATACAACATTCTAAAATAATGACAAAAAGCATAGAAGAAACAGAAATCCTTGATTTCGTTATCATACCAGAGAAAGTTATTGTCAGAGAACAATTTGGAATCATTTTCTCCATTTCCGTTCTTATTTCATCCTCTGAAAGATAACAAAAACTATTCCAACTTTCACATCTATCAATCAATAATATACTAACGAATACAACTGCACAATCATACAATTGTTTGAAGAACCATCGATGTCCCTTACAATGACTAGGAAAGGTACTTTTGAAACTGACTGGTTGTTGTACTCCATATTTGGTATCAAAGACTTTACAGTTTCTTCTGAACAAGGATCCAAATGAAGAACATTGAATATTATTCGAGAAAGGCATAGCATCTTCTTGTCTCCTAGTTGCCGAGTCCGACATCCCTGCGGAAATAAAAAGTACAAAAGGCACAGTTAAAAAGCTCACTAAAAATCCTAAAAAAGAACGATAAACATTAAACATTCTAATGACTTTGTCAGGCTTTATCCAATCTCGAAACATCGAAAACTTTCTGTTTTAAAGTTCCAAATTTCGTCAACAAAAAAAATACAAATAACGTTTCTTTAGGACTTTTAATCTATTTGAAGCCATTCCTCTGGACAATCAAAATAAAAACTTGAGGAAATCAGGGCCAATCGGAAATTTATCAAGTGCTTCATTGCCCATCCATTCTAAAAGTGTAGTCTGAAAGCGAATCCCGTGAGGAACTTGGAGAGAATTGAACACTATATATAAAGTCTCGTTGAGTAGAGCATCTAGAGAAATTTTCCTATTTTCTCTCCTATTCCAATCTCAGACAGGCCAACTCATTTTCAAAAGTTGCAAACGTTTGGAGGTGTTGGCCAATCGTGCTTTCCACTCCCACGCATTCGTAATGCGTAAGGCAAAGTTGGTTATTCCACACTTGAGAAACCTTTGATGTCGCAAACACAAGATGCGTAAAAAGCATTCGAATCTTGCAACTTGCGAACTTTCAGTTGACAAGGGAATATTTGATCCTTCTAGAATGAATGCCTTCTAATCATTCAATATTGCTATCCATGCCCAAACACAGAAAATGTTTTGTGACGATTATCCTCCATAAAAGACAATCTAATGTTCTATTTGAGTCTATTCTGAATACTTTTTGTGCTAACAAACGAAAGCAATCCAATGAGCACAACACAAACGAATTCACTGCTCATTCTTTTACAAATTTTATTTTGGGGCGGCGATGACGTCTTCAGGTGAAAAGTGGGTTACCGACGACACGTTCAAGCCTATTGTGGTAGACCGCGAAAATGACGTGTTGTTTGTGACAAGAAACCTGTTTCAGCTTCATAAAAAACGAAGACAGCTGAGGGCTGAGACAACTGACCTCAATTACAGGTTGTCCGTCCCATTTGCGCCCCACTTATTTGGCTCTGGCAAAACGACGTTTTGCCGAAGCTATTTGGAGTTGGTGCAGAGGTTTCGTGAAACTTCCCTCTCGTCTTTTGCTTCAGACCCTTCCAGGAAAGAGTTTTTGGACAAGTTACGTGAAGCCGTTTTACTTTATGTGGATATGACAGACTTAGAACCCACGAATCCCATTGAAGAAAAGCGAAACCTGAAGTGGGCTCTTTACTATCTAATGGTAGAAGCTACTTATTTGTCTGTTGGAGAAGAACCGAAGGATGAAGAAGATGTGTACAAGGAGTGTCGTACACATTCCTATAAGCTAGTTAAAAAAATCCGCACAATTTTAAACATGCGTTCTGATCAGTTTCTTCTTGTTGCTTTTGATGAAGTTGGTGTGTTGGATACAAGAGGACAATATTTTGATCTAGAAGTGAATGACGAGGGTAGAGTTCGTCCATACAACGACTTTTTTGGTATTGTTCGGGGACTCTGTAAACAAGACAATGTATTCTTTATTGTTGTTGGGAAAAGCAAGGGTTTAAGTATTAAGAATTATACAGCTTCAGTATCAAAGGTGTTATTACATTTTATTTCGCTATCACCGTTAAACTGGTCCAGTATCGTTGAATTCCTTGAAAAAAGTCATCTCGAAGAACAGACTCAATTTCGAGTTTGTGATATTCTATGTAGTCCTTCGTTTTCAGTAAATGAATTGGCAGAGGCACTATTGGAGTGTACAGGTGGAGTTCCTGGTTTGCTTACTCGTGCAGTGAATATGCTTTTGAATTATGTACAAACAAGAGGACAGCCTTTTACGTTGAAAGATGAATGTCTATCGTGTATGAAGGAGGATGGTTTTAGAACAGTTTGCTCTGAGCCGTTTGTAACACGTATATTAACTTTGGATGAGGATAGAAGAAGTGTACTTGATATGCTACTAATGATGGCACTGTATCGTATACCCTTTAAAGCGGACGATGAACTCAACTCGGAGTCTTATTTATTTGATGCTGTTACTGAAATGGGATTCTATCGATATCCTATTGACGATAACACTTTCCAAGTTCTGTTTCCAAAAGTGTTTATTATAAATCTCAAAAACGCATCATCTTTCTCTTTATTAGAGAAGATACTTTTGGGATCACTTAATATGGAGCCAGTGGATTGTTTCTTTTCATCCAAATGTCGTGTATTTGAAGGAATTGTTGCTATACGACTTGTTTTGATGCTATCGTCAACAATACGAAATGAGTTTAGGGAGTTGTTGGGTAGATTATCTGCCATATGGAAAGATATGAAACTTCCTATCAATGCACCTTCACCTCTTCATTACATGATGTCGGTTAGTCGTGGTGAAGCAAGGAGTGAATCAAACAAGAAACGGAAAACTTATGGAAGTAATGAATGGAACGAGATTATTCACGAAGCACTTTGTTTTGGCAGAGTTTATATTCCAGTGGAAGCGAATTCTTATAGTCCTGATATTATGTTCAAATTGCATTCTCCCGTTGAATCCGAAGTTCTTATGGTGGGAGTTGCTTGTAAAGGTCGTTGGAAATCGGAAGGAATTGGCTGGTCAGATATTATTGAAGAAGCTAAAAAATTTCTTGATCCTGTTTCTAATCAATTTTTATCCCAAGCATTAGAATTTTGTCATTGTATGCTTATTATAGTTAGTACAAAATTAGCACTCAATGTTACAAGCCGGTTGGGTAACCAGAGTCGATGTTATACGAGTGGAATGCTTATTGGAGGGAATTCTTTTAAAATTCCTCCGAAGTGTGAACTTGTTGTTCTTTGTGAAAGAGATGTAGAAATGCTCATTGACAGAGAAGTATTGAATGGACTAGAAAGAGCATTCTCTACGAGTGATAATCCTCCTTTCGGGGATTTAGGATTCAACTTACTTCGAAGAGCCCGTGACAGTTTCATGAGTTTGCAATAAAGTTGGAATTCTTACAATTCAAGTGTTCGTTCGATAATTGGCTCTGCAAGATGTGAATGAAATATGTTTGAAAACATTTTAGAAAACATACTAGTTATATTCCATAACATGGATGATTACCGTTGAAGAGCGTCAAAAGTTTACAAGTTGTAGAATTACTTGCGTCTCTTTTTGGTTTTTCACTGAGTCTTCAAGCACATGTTTTTAAAATGAACTGATTGTCTACTCCATTATTACTAGAGGAATACCGTTGTCTTGTTGGAATACTGTTGACTTGATGTTACCAGGAAGTATAATACCAGCGACCATATTGTATTAACTTTTGAAATTCAGTTTTACTGGTGTCCAGCTCATGTAACGAACAAGAAAGTCTAGTTGACAACTCTAGAATTAACTTGTTGTCACTTTCCGAGTTTTCCTTGATTGGACCCATAATACCACGAAGAACATGTTGGAAGTGAGATATAGTTGAATCCAATCTTGAAGACATTCTATGAAGTGGTAAACAGAAAAACAAAGAGAGCTTCGTTCTTTCTCATTAACCACAAAGACATTGAATTTGTAACAGTAGACAACGAGTTTATATGTAAACAGTAATGAAATTGTACAGTTGCACTACTAAACTCGTTTAAGAATTATTCGACAAGTACGATAAAGTAGTACAAAAATAATGGAAAATTAGGAAAATTGACTTTCTTTACAAACGAATTGAACTTTTCGAATACTTCTCAAATGAACAAACCAATATGGATAAAAACAGCAATAAGATGCTATTTCTAAATATTTTTGGAAAGAGATAAAACCATTTCTTGCACTGTTGAAATTCCAATACTTCTCGAATGTGGATTATCCGTAGACTTGAAAGCACTCCTTAAACTCGACAAAATATCTTTACCAATAAAGTTTTCTACATCTGATTCAGAAAGAATGATCAATTCACAATTACGAGGAATCAAGAAATGTCCTGCTACTCTATCGCCAAAGGAATAACAATGACTGGAATGATTCAAGTCAGTTGCTACACTAGTCGATAGCTTAGTACTCATGATGATCAACATGCAATGCAATGTAGGATGAACAGTCACGACTTGATCATGAACTGGTTGCAAAAACTTGCAAGCTTCATCCACTATTTCATTCCATCTAATACCATTTGAACTCCATCGTCCTTTACAGGCAATACCCACAATCAAATTCTGTCCGCTCGTTCTTCCATGCAACTTGAATAATATATCTGGACTACGAGATGTTGGCTCAAATGGAATATATATCTTTTCGAATTCTAACATTTCTTCCACAATTTCTTTCCAGTCATTGATACCGAATGTATCTCTCTCTACTTCTGATGTAGATCTAGTATAATGTATAGATTTCATATAGTAAGCAGTAGATTCAGAGGAAAACTTTAAATTCATCTCATTCCAAATAGAAGACAACTGACCAAGAGTAGAAAACATCAAACTGTCTGTCGGGTGATAACAAAAATGTAAATAAAACATTGTGGCAACGAGACCTTCGAAAACTCGACATTTTGATTCATAAAAAAATTCCACAGGCTGCGACTTGAGGGTTTGTAATAGTAGCCATTCCAATCGATCATTCTTTACACTTTGCTCAATATATCTAATCAGTAACTTGGGAATCAACACTTCATAACGTTCTTGATGGTTTTCATCTACAATCAACCGACGATAAAAGCACATATCTGTCACTAGATCAAACAGAAATACATCAGAAGTAGAGCTAAGGTGTACAAGCTCATCCAACTCAAACCGAATACGATATAATGCCAACAAAGTAAGCATTTTTAACAAACGTTGACGCGTCTTGCTAAGACTACTCAAACGAGGCAACAATGGATCAACACAATAATTTGTTGCTATGGAATCATTCATTATCATCCAAAAGCTTTCTTTAGATAATAACAAGTGGTCTTGTGATAATTTACAATGCAAAAGGTAGTTGATTGCTTTCACAAGTAAACCAGGAACACCACCAGTAAGTTCTAGTAACAATTCTGCAAGTTCATTGGTTGCAAAGTGTTGATGACAAAGGATTTGTGAAACTTTAGGACTCCCAGTAAACATAGAAGAAGAACTTTTCTCCAAATGTTCGATGATGCTATCCTTTTCAAGTGGTGAAAGAGGAATAAACGTCAACTCAACCCTGGATACTGAAGCTGCGTAATTATGTATACTTAAGCCTTCACTTTTTCCAACAACAATAAAGAATACATTGTCCTCTAGACAAAGTCCCCAAAGAATACCAAAAAAGTCGTTGTAAGGACGAACTCTACCCTCGTCATTCACTTCTAGATCAAAAAATTTTCCTCTTGTATCCAACACACCAACTTCATCAAAAGCAACAAGAAGAAACTGATCAGTACGCATGTTTAACACTTCACGGATTCTCTTCACTAACACGGTAGTCCTAAGTTGCAGGACGTTGTAACACTCCACAGGACTCGGTTCTTCTTCAAACCCCGACTGCAAACAGGCAGACTTGAACAACAAATAATGAACAGCCCACTTTAGACTTTTTTCTTTCGGGTCAGTGGGTTCTAGGTGTCTCATATCCACATAAAGTAAAACGGCTTCATGTAACTTGTCCAAAAAGGATCTCCGGCGGTCTTTTTCATAATCACTTATGTTCTCAGGTCCTATTAGTGCTCTTTCACCCATGCTCTTCAGGAGTTCTAAATAACTTTTTACGAAACGTGTCTTTCCACTTCCAAAGAGATGTGGGGCGAATGGAATGACTGGTTTAAAAGAACGATCGACTTCCCGGCGAACCTGCAACCCGTACAACTGTCCAGTTGTTAAAACCACGTCTTGCTCTCTATCTACTACAACACTGTCATACATATCTCGTCGTTGGAAAACACTCGACATAGTGGACGAGGTGTTGAAAATCGAGTCAGAAAAATGCCAACGCGAATTTTCCCGACGACGACGAAAATAGCTTTTCTTCTTCAAACTATTTCTATAGAACGAACTTCTTTCTTATTTATATTCTCAAACAATGATGGAACATATTTCATATTGAAATGTAAATTTGAAGAAAAAGCGTTGCCTAGTTTTTTGTTATATACTGAGCATTTTAACTTCTACCCCATTCATCACAATGGTAGTTTCAGTTTGAAGGTTCCTTTTCTTCGTAAGCTCTATAATAAAAAGAGTATATATGCTATATAAACAGGAAGAAAGGAAAAGTTCTTCTCAATCTATTTTCTTAGAAAATTGGATTGTAATACATTTTACCAAAGATACTCCTTATCCACAATGCAACTATACTTCAAACTGTAAATGTCATTCACTACTCGATTTCTGTTGTTTTGTTCGATGTGGTGTCGTCATACATTTGTAGCAGATGTAAACAGTTTGATTGTTCTCGTAAACATTAGGAAACTTTTCTTTAGGGTGTCAAGGGAACAAGATAGTGCGACAAGTGGAACATAGCTAACTTTCAACTTTAGCTTGTTTCACTTCTTGTTCAATTTGGAAGTATATTTTGAAAATATCTCATTCAGTTGTTGCTTTTCCTCTATTCTTGCACTATATAACTGTTTTACTAGGGCAGACAAGATTTGAAGTAACGCATGACAATTCAATTGGGTTTCTCTACTCTTGAAGTGCTCTTAGTTTTTCCAGAATTGTCGGTGATTGACTGTTAACATTTGGAGTGTACCATTTTGAAGTTTTCCAGACTTTTTCAATTTGCATAGAGAGTAATGGAAATTAGAGTATTATGTTGTTGACTGCTGTTGGATTGCTGTATTTGTCAATTCACAGAACGTTGTCTGCACGGGTACTTGTTACGTGAGTCCTAATGATATGATGTCATTGAGAGTTTTCCTATAAAGAATTGACAAAGTAGATAGAGTCAATAATTGATGCTCCATTTCTTTACAATTCAATTGTACTCTATGGATTATGAAACACTTGATCTATAAATAAGTTGATTTAAAAGATGACTAGTTTCTTTTATCAACATACTTGACTTCAAAGTGACAACTTATGTGTCGTTGTTAATAGGTGCTTGGTTCTCTTTGTGATTGACGATTTCTGCTCCAACAGTTTCATTAACAAAGATTCGTTTATCTGACAGATTTCAAGAGTTTCCTAGATAGTTTCTGAATGAATGTTTGGCTGAAAAGCATATCTCTATGTTTGAAACAATGTGATTCTATACAACTGGCGATACCCAATAAAGACACTCTCGAAAGCTGCTTACTTGAAATTTAGGTTGGGTTGATCTCCATCCAAAGTGGTAACAATGACTTTCCTTAGAATATATACATCTTCTGTTATTGCAAGCCAATCATCCATATCAGAGTTACTGCTTTCACAATGATTCAGCATTAGATTGCCAACCAAGAAAATAAAGTATTCAAAACATATCATTTATCATAGACTTTGCAAACCATAAAGCTCAAAACAACTCTGCTTCCATCAAAGGATTATGAAAAATCACTTTTCCTTTTCCAACAAAACTCGAAATCTTTCAGAAAAGCCTTCACTACAAAGAAACTCAATATAGTCTGGCACTGATAAACTACCTTTGGCCTCCTTAAATGGTAATGGAGTAACATAAACAATACTTATGTAGTCTCGCCAATCAATACCTTTGGAATCCAATAAAAGAAAATCTACAATCCTTTCAGAATCATCTTCTTCTAACGTGATGGTAAACTCTTCATTCAAAATCAAACCAATTAAGTGTAGTAACTGACGCTTATCTGTTACTCTCACTTGTCTCCTCTTCTTATTACGTTTTTGGCCACTTTGGGAACCTGCCATTGATCCTTGTTTGCTCTTTGACCTACTAGTGGATAAGTTGGCCGATTCTGAAGTATTCCATGCATCTTTCTTGAAAGAAGGTGGCAAAAAGGAGTTTTCGATAGCGGCAGAGTCACGATTATGGCTATAAAATGAAGATACAGATACTTGAAAAAAGTATATATGCCATTGAGAATTCACAATATCCACAAAAATATAGTCAAATCGAGAATGTCGTTCTTCCAGTAATATCCAACAGGAATGAGTAAACTTTTTCATTGGAGGATCAAATTCATCTCTAATCAACCGAACCCAACTATGACAAGATAAACTCAAAATCCTATAAGGTTTGCTATCGGAACGGATCGTCACTTCTTCTGTTCTATTGATGGACCAAAAAAAGAATAATTTTTCAAAAGTCTGTCCTCTTGTGTTTGGATCACTTCGATAACGTTCGAACAATTCAGCCAAGTAATTCTCAGAAGTATATCTTTCAAGGAAAGAGGTTAACAATATATCACGTGCAACGCTGTTATAAAAGCGTAAGTAGACTTCGTCAACTACAACTAATAAACCTCGACTTATATATGCCCCGTCTGCAACCGTAATATTTGGTTTATTCCTATCCATGAATAGCTTATAAAGCATAGAATCAAATTCGCTCTTTTCTCTTTCAGACCTAAGACCATCAAGATAACCATTGTGCTTTCTTATCATTTCAGAATATAAATTCAAGGTGAAGCGTGTTTTTAGAGTTTCGAAACTAGCGTCCGGAAGATTATTGACAAGAAATACCATTTTGGCTATCATTCTAGGTACCAACCCAGTAAGTTCGACGACTTCATCTGAATTTTCACGAAGAATGGAGGGATAATCAGGTAAATCTTGCCACAAGTCAAACTCTTTGAAACTTAGAGGCTCCAAATAGTGTTTGACATCTCCATAACCACTACGCAAATTATCTTCAAATTGATGATGCTGTGAACCTGCAAGAAGAACTCCACAAAAAGGCTATTCAAGTAAATGAAAAAGTCATTATAAAAAAAGGGAGAGCCATGACTTACTGTATTCATTACTTCAAACTCAGTGTAAAACTGGAAGAAATCCGGCCATCTATTTATGTCACGACCAAACTTGTCCCAAAACGCATTATGTTCATCTACAATTAACATATTGCGTGGTGCAAGCTCTATCATAAAGCGACGAATAGCGAAAGCTAGATTCAAATCTTTGCTTTTGATACAAAAATATATCACATGCTTAATAGGAGCGCCGTTTAACACCTCGTAGTCCCATGACTGAAAACTCGGCAACTCGTCCAGAATGGAGAAATTCATGAATAGCAGCATTTTCAAGTAAAGAGCTACCACTTCAGTTATCACCCTATTGTCCCCTAACCAGGCCGCTGCGTTTCCAATAAATTGCAGTGGAATACTGTAATACCGCGAGAAAACAGCAGCCAAGTAGAGATCTACACTCTTTCCTAGACCACTTGCTGCAGAAACTATGATCTGCTGGGGTGGAGGACTGCAACCTTCTGCATCAAGACTTTCAATGTGTCTATTCCACCTCTTGATAAACTCTCCTCTCAAAAAGATTCTTGAGATGTTCCCAACACCTTTTTCCACCGGGAAATCTTTGGGAAACTGCTTGGGAACAAGCAAAGGTGCTATCTCTTTGAAAGTTTCTTTCCCAACTTTGAAAACTCTACCTCCTACTTGTACCTTCTCTCCAATAACTGACGCGACAGTTTTGAACAAACACTCTTGTTGAAGATCAGGTAGGTTTGTCAACCACATATTGCTAAACTTTTCGTCAATTTTTAGACCATCGTGAAATATTTCTTCGTATCTAACACTCTCCGGACATATCTAAAGAAGTTTCACTAGTTATCCTTTGAGACGGCTAGCCAAACAATCAACAACCCAAAAACAACTTGTGCAGCTGTACAAATTTTACAATATATGGTGCTGTATATAGTTCCAAATAATAAGTACACTTTGGAATTCAAACAAGAAATCTAGTATTTCTTTGTTTCCTACGGAACATTGAGATAGAGCTGCCTACAGAAAGAATATTTGAAGTGATTTCAACCTTGAGAAAAATATTTTATGAAAGCATAATTTCTTTCAATGACTTGAAAGATCAACTAAAATCAACAGTGCATTCGTTTAGATAAATCTGGATACTGTGACAGTTGTTTTCAATTCTTCCTGTTTCAGTTGTTCCACTCTTTGTGTCTCTTATCTACGAAACAGACTATGTGGAACTCCACTGGATTAGAAAAGCTCAATTGTCTACAGAATAATCTTCACAGTGGCCGCTATCAAAGATTACTTTTCAATATAGACAAGAGAGAGATCCAGTTCAACTCAATTTTTCCTTTCAAGACTGACTATTTGTCTTATCTAATCGCATATTTTTGACTATGTGGGAACGATAAACACAAATTACATCAATTACGCAAAGTGACATCGTGTAAAGACTATGGTTTAGTTCGAAATTTTCTATCACTTTATGAAAGAAGCAATGGAACATACCAATTTATCAGAGCTTGCAACTTTCGTTACTTGCTGCAAGAGAAATGTCTCATTCGAAAGTTATCGCTAGTATGATGTTCATCATTCTGAGCTAAGAGGATGAGTATTGAAACATTTACTTCTCCTCCTTTGGGAACCCAATTTCAAAGGTTGAACAAGTAGGTTTGGCTTTATGTTTTGAAATATTTCTGGACATTGTCAGAATTTTCGTTTTGTCGTGACAGTGAAGTTTCTAACAAAATTGTTTTAGATCTTATGTTTTCAGAATAACTGTGAGATGATGAGAATGGAAATTCAGGTCGACTTGGTAACTTGAAATCTTACTTCTTGTCTTGCTAAAATACTTTGTATACTTTGAAAGTATCTCATTGAGTTGCTGTTGCTTTCTTCTCTTGTAGCATTCTACAAGTTTCGTTAGAGCAAACTAGATTTTATCTTTGGAAGCAACGACTGTACAACTCATTTGGGCTTATCTATTCTTGGAATCCTTTCAGGATAGTCGGTTGTTGACTGCTGAATTTTGTGACACTATACGCTACCGTTGACTTTGCTAAAGTCACCGTCTGCTTTAAAGTACACGTTCCAGAAAATCTCAGTAAAAGTTGCTTGTACTAGTTACCGTCCATATATCTAGGAATTCTTGATCCTTGTTTCACAAAAATAAAACGCAGGGTAGAATTTTTATTCAGCAACATAAGGACTGATTCACATTCCTCACTACAGTCTTCTATGATAGCGTTCTAGGGTATTGGACAAACTCCTTGACAATTGTAATCAGCACTCTTTTTAACCCAACCACAGGTATAGCTGGAATTGTTGAAAACGTTTGATTCACAAAACGTTAACCAAGTGTTTACAATTCAAACAATTTGGAATCTAACCATCTTAAAACTCAACGTGTTCTGTTTGGGCTTGTGAGATCAAAGAAAAACTCCTTGTCAACAACAAGTCAAATCCAATTCTATTAACTCTCCAGTTTTTTTCTCGTTACTTTCACGAATTCTGAATTATCAGGTACAACAGTGGAAAGTCTGTGACTGAATTCCAACGATACAATTGCCTCAATAGAAAGAATAGAGCATCAACAGTCTTTTGAACTCTCGAGTGCAAGGTTCTTTTGGAAATTTCTCTACAAGTATACAAGATACGATATAGTTTGTACCTTTTAAAGGCACCCTTTCATACCACCTCCTTTCTAAGCTCTTCGAAACGTTCTTTCATTAGAACTTATTGGTTGAGAACAGGAGCTAAATAGTTGTATTATGCAACCCGCTTCAAAGTGGATAAAGTATGTCTATGAAAACTTTTTTGAATTTGAACGAGAAACATCTTGAGAATAGACTAGAAAGTTTTTCTTTTTTTGGATACTATTTAAACCTGGGTTGTTTTGGTCGTAACTTTGTAGCCACTAGGTTTGAACCTTGTGGTTGGTTAACAACAGAGTTCAAAAGTGATTTATCTGCAGAAACATTGTGAAGGGAGAGGTTGATTACGATCGATAAAGGGAGATTCTTTGGAAACAACTACCATTGCTTTGAGAATTCTTGGTTCTTTAGATGAGAATAGTGTAAAAGAGGATAATTTGTAGCAGTGATTATCGGCACCTTTTTACCTGAACGAGTTGTATATACATACTTATGGAAAAGTTTATTTCACTAAGATTAGCCAAAACATAAAAGCAAAGACTAAATTGAACCTTTGGTAAATATCCAAAGTATTTTCAAAACCAAAGCAGGGGACCAAGTATTATCTACGAAACCAAACCTTGAACAATATGATCAGGTAGACTAGTGTATGTTGAACTGACAAAGTGCAGAGATCTTGAAAGATATTGTATTCGAAACAAGTTGTCTAGAAAAGGCTTGAGTGCATGAGATGAAATAAAAAGGATTCTTTCAAAGATGTATCAAATTTGATGAACATTTCACATTCTAAAGCTGTTTTGGGAAATAGTTTGAAACCAAATCTGCCAACACAATTCATTGAGTTTTGTCAATCACACAAGTTCTATTTTTTCATTTGGTTCCCTTTATCGATATCCGCGATATGTAAAGAATGTATGCAGAAAAATGAATGTGGTAAAGGAAAGGAGGACATGACCCGTTCAATGAGTTATTATTCAAAAAGAGTTTACTTGAATTATTCTGTTGATTGATAAATTTTATTCAAAAGATCAAGTATTATAGGGAAATTATTGGTTTTTTCGAATAGTGAAAAGTTGCAAAAGTAACAACAAAAAAGGGCCAAAAGATTGCACAATGGAGATCATCATACTATACAAGGAGAAGCCACTGAGAAAGAATGGAATTCAAACTATAGTCCAACTTTATTTCTAAACACAGAAGGAAGGAAGACAGTTGTACTACAAAAAACAGGAACAAAGAATCAACTGTTTTTCAATATATAACAAAGTAGCCTAGCTGATGAATGAATCTCTTAATTCAATTACTCTTAAATAAAAATTGAACAAGAAAATTTATAAGGGTACATATTGAGAAGACTACAAAGTGATTCTAAGTTTAACCCTGCTGAGAATAGATAAAAAAGAGACTTAAAATGTTTCATCCAAAACACAAAGTTCATCTTTTAGGGAATTCAACAAGACTACCAGTGTAATAGCCATCATTATCTTCATCATGGCCATTTTAGTGTCACCAACGGGAAATAATTATTGTATACTTGGAGCTTACAGAAATGATTCAACTCGAATGAAATTGACAATCGACAATTGTAAAGGTTTTTCTATTTAAAATGGATTCGAAACACCCTTATAAAAAAGAATTGGGTTTCGACTCCAATTCTTCCGATACAATTGCCTAAGTCGATGCAAATATAGTAGAATTGTAACCATAGACAGATGAGTTTTGAATCACAAGAACAATCCAAGCATAGAATCGAAGCACGAAAGAAGTTAAGAATTTCCTCAATTCACTTTGTTGGAGAGTAGCATTGTGATGTGTAAAGAAGGTTCAAGATTCAGTGAACAAAGTAAAATAATTCCACTTCAATGCAATGATACTGTCTCAAAGCAAAACGATAAATTTCGACAATAATTTCTAAAGCGTCAAACAGTGGGTTCGAACGAGAAACTCTTCAAGACCAAACTTTGCCCATTCAAGACCTATTAGTATTGGTCGTAAACTTTCAATGACTTGAAACTTGAGTTCCATAAAGCTTGAAAAATAGTTTCCTTTAGTCCAAGTTCATGCCGAACCTCAACTTGGATCCTTGTTGAAAACTGTTGCTCTTTATTTTGTGGTAAGTTTATAGGCGTTTTTTACTGTATAGAGTACTGTAAAAGAAAGTCGGCATAAAAAGTTCCCCATTCTTTTTTTAAGTTTGAACCCCTGCCCATATACAGTCTTGTCGTGTAACTTGGTTTTTCAAGTCCAATTATACTACAAAGTAAAGCCTTGTGAATTGCTGTTAAGAATCCTCTTTTGTGTCACACTCATCAAGTAGCTCTCGAAGTAAATTCTGAGTTGATTCTTGTATTCTTGAAACAACCAGTTCCTTTATTTGTGAGTTTATGACCATTTAAAGTCTCTTATCCAACTAAAGAGGAGACATGAGCGGATTGCTTTGATTGGAACAGGCGAAGTGATGATGGCAGCTTTCAACCTTCCGTTGAGCGACTTGAAGAAATCACGAAAGTTGCGATATATAAGCTAGTTGACAGAGAGTTAGATAAAGCTTTAGAACTGTTTGAGTGCTTGACCAGTTGCTATGTTTCCAAATTGTACAACAGACATTTTTCTAAGTTTGAGTTTTTGGCGTTGCGTTTTAGAATATATGTGGAGACTAGCCAACTTTGAAAGTTTTCATGAGAGTAGGGTTTTTGATATAAGTATTGTAGATGCGTCTGTGGTTTTTATCAGAGAAACTCTGAGGGAACCGAATTCGAGATTGAGTCCAGGTACTAGCTTCATAACGTGTTGAAGTATTCTGGGTATAGTTGAAGAGTTAATGACTGAGTTGCTTCTTTCTTGCCTCTTTGCTTTTCTCTGTTGGATTTACTAGTGTAGGCAATTCTTTGTCTTTGACAATTTGGTTCTCTTTCTCCAACTTTGGAGTGCTCTAGTGTTTGCAGAATTTTCCGTGTTTTATTGTTGAATTTTGTGAAACATAGACTGTTTGAAACTTTGCGCTGTTTTAGATGCATAGGAGGAAGTGGCTCGAGGGTCTTTGTTTTTGACTATTGTTGTGAAGGGACAAACAAGGCAAGGTTCTTGCAATGATACTTCTTATATGAGTCATGACGCTATGCTATTATGGAGAGTTTTCATATGTAGAACTCACAAAATAGAAAGAGTCAACAATCGATTCTTTATTTTCGCAATACAATTACACAAAAATAGAATATGCGATACTTGGTCCATGTATTCAAGCGAGTTGAGAAACTTGACTGGATTCTTTATCAACATACTTGTAGGCAAAATACAAATTATACATGTGTAACTTCCAATGTTTACTTGAATCACGTTTTGTTGATAACTGAAATACTCGACCAGAGTGTATAAACTCAAATCTGCAAAAGTCTAAAAAGTCCTTGATAGTGGTAACACAAAATTCACAGTCCTCCAAGTTGCAAACAGTTCAGATAGACATTGATCAGCACAAGTGTTCACTCTACTTGCCGAAATTTCTCTATGACAACTTGGCGACTGCACACCCAATCGTTCCAAGTTGTGGGAAACACGCCTTTCTTCGTTTTAAAGTGGCAGACAATACTTTCTTGAAATGATTCCTATCGACTAGAGCTCAATGTTCTCCAAATCAACTTGAAGCAAGTAAATCTCCAAGGTAAATAACAAAGGTGAGTTTATCTCACTATACAATGGCGGGCTTTACTCTCAGGGGTATGACGACACTCATTCTAACACAACGGTTCTCTTCAAATAATGCAACGTTAGAGAATCAATAGTATTCTAGGTAAACTTTTGAGTGGAAGGTTCCCTTGGAAAGTGCTCACTAGGTACATATGAAACAATATGGCGTGTGCACTTTTGACGGTACTCAAAGAGCTCTTCAACGTCATTTTGCCCAATCTCGTGATTGTTTTGCTCAACTGTGGCTTTAGTTGCTTTCTTACCACCTGTTTTGAAGTGGATAAAATTGTTCCCTTTTATGAAAATATAACTAGTTGAATTTAGAGGAGAACTTTTTAGTACGAAAAAAACTTTGAAGTTTTATGACTTTGCACTTTTTGAAATACGAACCAAGGTCCGGTTTGTTTTGGTCGTTTCCTGTCAACGACATGGCTTGAACCTTCAAGTCACTTCCAAGTTCCTGTCGAATGCTACGTAGGTTCTGTTCGAGAATTTGCTGATCATTTGTTTTTGGTCTGTTTGAAGACAGTGACCCTGCGGAGTAGTGGGGAACCAGTGGGCACAAAGGCTCCAAATAGTCTTTGAGGTTGAACCCTTGCGGCGATACAGTCTTGTAATTTAACCTGGTTTTTGAAGTTGAATTGAACTGTTGTCCTGTGAACAACAGAGGAGGACTCTCTCTTGTGGAATAATTACCAAGATCGTTTGTAACAATCGGAGTATATTCTGAGTTGATTCTCTTCGGTTGTTCGCAAAAAGATTCGTTTCATTGTCAGTTTTTGTCTACTGAGAATGTATTGTCCAAGTGGAGAGGGGAGATTGGCTCGTGGCAACTGAACTGCGCAGTTCAACTGTGAGTTCCTGCTTTGAAAAAGGACGTGAACAGAGTTTGTCCACCGACTTTGCATCTTTACGTCGTTGTTTGCTAGGCTTACTTGACGTGGTCACTTGAAGGATGCAAAAGTGCCCAAGACCACACGTTACATATGTTCAAACTCAAGACTTGGGAGAAAACGACATTGTTTTAGAAAAGATACTGTTTGAATAGTATCCTTGTTGGCAGTTCAATAACTCTGTCTTTCTTGTGGGAAAGCGCAATCAGCTATATAAGACACAACTACTATCATTTGTAATCAGTAAGGCTGAGAAGCACAAAGTATACAAACTGACAACTCGAGACGAATTCATAAAGTCAGTGTTCAGCGGTCTGCATTTTAAACAGCGATTCTTTTGTCAGATTGAATTGTTTCGACTGAGCAACATTCCTATATATGCACAAGACATTCCAGGATCTTCCTAGGCTACCAAGCAAAATGGAGCGAGAAATGAATATTTTATTGTTGATACCCTTTTTTACTTGAACGATCGATCTTCATACTGTTGAAAGCCATTGCTGAAATTTTACTCACGTAGAAATCTAGAGTCAATGAATAAATATACGCTGAATTCCGTGATTAGTTACGTATACAAGAAGAACTCTAACCAACAATTGGTTTGTTATAAAGAAAATGACTGGAAGGCAATGAATTGCTCTATCAAAACTGTACAAGACCTGTAATTTCCTTCATAGACAAATTTCCTTATCATATATATCCAAGAAAGAAAGTCTTTTAGAAAAACAAAGAAAGACAAACACCAACTGCAATATACAATGCAACAAACAAGTGATTGTAAAAGGAAAATACATTTGATAATAGTTCAGACAACGTATCTTGGCAATTTGGAAATGTTTTAACCCAATCCAGGAGAGGCGAGAAACTCAACGTTTAGCCACTTTGATTCGCAAAGTTGTAACCAGAGTTACTTTAAAGAATCGACACAAATTCCTAAAGCAAGGTAAAGGCTAGAATTGACCATTCAAGTTTTGCCAATCAGTCAATCGGAATTATTCATGGTTGACAGAGCAGGGTCCAATGTAGTATAGCTAACACCAAACGACCAAAAAAATAAATTCTCATATCGCTTCTTAAGAGAAACATAGTTTATAAAGAACAATTACAAACAGCTGCTTGTGAGACCAGAGTTTAAAAGAAAAGTTTCAAGCAACCCAGTATCAATCAAAACAATAAATAGAGATGCAAGACAAGTGACATGAGAAGCTTTCATTGTGTTGAAAACATGTAACACAGAAACTTATTGAAGACAACATGTACTTGTGAGAGTTTCCCATAGAAAATTCATTTTGAAAGGAGAAAAGGAAAACCAAAAAATTCTTGTAACAACAATGTCAGTTCAAAAGCAGACTACTCTGCCAAAACAAGGACAAACACAATCAAATTACTAAATTACAGGAAGTCTAGGAGAAGAAAAAGTTTACGAATTTTTATTTAACCCAGTGGCGAATTAAAACAACTAGGAAAACGTATAAAAACGGACCATACTAAAAAGTTCGGAATAAAGCACATTAAAACTATAAATTTGTCTATGATACACAATGCTGAAATCATTTCCAATTACACTGTGATGTGAAAGAGAAAAAAATTAACAGAACAACACCTGATATAGTACTTGGAGAAAACTACATATTCAAAAACTATTTACACTCAATAAGAAGAAATGCAATTTTACAATGAAACCTCTGCTCTTTACAAGCAGCTAAATTAGAAAGTAATGTCTATGGAAACAATTGTATCAGTTAACAGATAGAAGCATGGTAGTTTGTTATGCAATTGAAAACCTTGCTATATTGTAGATTTTACTAGGCTGAATTAGGATCCAAGCTGGGTCGCTGAGAAATCCAGTAAGAAGTTATTTGAATTCACATGAGGGTTCATTGATTCCTTTCCCCACTTTCTGCTATTACTATTTAGTTGTCATGGACCATGCTTTGTTCTACGTAGCCAATTCTGAAAAATTGAAAAATTTTTTGGAAATTTTTTTAAAGCCAGACATTTGTGTAAAAAGGCAGTAGGAGATAGTTTGTTTTCAGAGAAATGTGTTTTTCTCATACATGACTAACATTTTACGATTTGCCCAGAGTAGGCTCCAACCGCCTCAAAATGACTATGATGAGTGCTATTTACTTGTAGATATAAAAACAACTAGTAGTAGAAATCAACAGCAATGAAGCAATAAAAAAAAAGAACTTAGCAAACTCTTCTTTCATGGTCCATTTTCCTCTTGAAAAGTTAAGGAAACACCGACGATTGGTTCAAAATCTCCCATATTGCACCTTCCCATACTTGATATAGTATAAAATTCTTGAACAAGGTTGCAAGTACACCAGAATAGTACAAGTTGAGCTTCTCCTGCAACGTCGGCAATATCACAGTATTCCAAGTTGTGTCAATAACACGGGCTTCCAGTCTCAATCTTGCTCTTGCTCCCTATTAAAACATAGAAATGAATATGTACCTCTATGGAGGATATTTTATTCATTTCTATTAACCAAGTAACGAATTAAACGCTAGATAAGTATGAAAAGCAAAACGCATTGAAATTTCTTATGGTAATCATGGAAGAAATAGAATTTCGATTGGAGGACTTCTCAAACAAAGAGTTTCAAATAGAAAATTCAAGAATGAGCTAGGAAGAAACCAAAATTTCATGAAATGCATACTAAGACTAAAAGGGTATTTCAAGTTAAGAAAACAAAGAAGAACAAGTTGAACGTAGAAAAAAAGAATAAAGGTACAGCAAGACCAATAGGGAAGAATGCTACGCAGGGATACATTCTTCGAATTGCTACCACTCAAAGTATAGGTCATCTAGCAATAAAGCAAATAGAAAGAGGAAGAACAATAGACATGACGAATATCTACGTCGTCATTGTTTACAATTTCTTTCAGTTGAAGGCTTTTTTATGGCATATATATGGTATGGTTTACTTTTGTTTCTATATGTATATCACCACCAAAGTAGGACTATAGTATAAGAAGATATTCACAGAATGAAACAAGGAGCATATAATGATCATACGAAAGTAAAAAACTGTTTTGCCAAATTGTTAAGTGATAGATAAGACAACATAAGAAAACCATAAGGCGAAACAAGATTCTACATTTCAAACCACTGTCATTGAGTCGAGAAAGACTCTGATACAGTAGATTGTAAATAGTACTGTTGCAAAAAACGGAAAGTGGAGCCAATTCAGTTTAGCAAGATTTCAAGTAAATAATGAATTATGTTGGCTCCAAACAAATGAAAACGTTTCCCGAAAACAAGTACTAGAGAAAATTCATGACCAGTCAAAAGCGGTACAAGTGCACGAGTATGTTAGTGGATGAAGAATTCAGAGGCGAAGATGAATTGACACGAATGAATCAACAAACAAAACAAAACTTCAAAACTAAAAAATATGAAAGCAACAAGGTAAGTCAAAATATTATAATTATTAAATAATTCTTTGCTTTATAATATTGGTTTCACGAAAACATAATTCATTGAAGGAAAGAACATGACGTACGTCAGAGGACACTAGACAATTCTTTTTTTATCAGACCTTTGTAACGTTTCTTTCTTTCGTACTCATATAGACTAATCAATGAACGATAAAGATACCGACTTTGAAAATAACCTACAGAGAAAAAAGAGTTGAAGAATTCTCATATACTACTTGTCATTATTGAATAAGTATCTCTAATTGTTCTCTGACATTAGTCGACAATGCAAAAGATAGTAAGAAGAAGTGTCCAAAATGCATGTTCAAAGAAAAACCTACCATATTCTCAATCGGAAACAGTTCAGTGCTTATGTCAAATTGAAATACTCAAAAGAATTTTTATATATTTAAGGAGAAAAACAGAAACAACAGGATGATTTCAAAGAACAAGAATCAAAATACAACAAACTCATGGAGGAAAAGTGCTTTTGAGAGATATGTTTCAATCTAAGTTGTCAATCAAAGCATAGTCAAACTGACATAAAGCAATAATATCCAGGTTGCTATAGACCAACAGTGAACTTTTGTGGCGAGATTGCTAACGGTCCAATTCATTTGAGACTTTTTTATGAGAAGAGTGTGGTTTGCTTAGTATTCATTTTATATGTCAACAGTACAGTTCGTGTATAATATTATGCCGATAATCATAAAATAAAACACAATAGATCCAGTTACCATAAGAAAGCAAAAAGAGTTTTTACGAAAAAAGCTGTCTGATAAAAGATGCCACATAGTAACAACCAACAGTTGCAATATTCTACTTTTCGAAAAACTGTCGCCTTTCAATATCGAAAACGACTATAGTGAAACAAGCCATGCAATATGTTAGCGGTAAAAAGTTACCAGATTTGGATTTCGCAATATATCAAATTCATAACCAAATTGCTCAGCTCCCCCAAAGAATTAAAAACTTCAATAAAACTGAAACGAATGGAACAATTGGATATCACTTACATGCAATAAAAAATACAACTGCGGGGGTCATTCCCAAAAGATTTCAAAGGAAGAATTATTTTGTCACTCGAAATAAATTAGCAAAATCATAAAAATCAACAAGAATGTCGACACAATTTCAAAAGTATTTAACCGAATCTAAACCACTCAATTTTATACTCTATTGGATTCTTTTACGACGATCTAGTGAATTGAGAAAACCCCGTGCTCTTTAGAAAAAAAATGGCAAAACGTGTCTTTTCAAATAAAAAAAAGGTTTAACTGTTTTTCTAAAATTATCTAGGGCTCATTAGAAGAGCGATAAAAATGTCGTCTCGAATAGAGTCTATAGCAAAAGAAAGAATTTAGGGAAGTTGGCCCAAGTGAAAAAATTGAATTTCAATATATTATTTGTCCTTTATGGCATCAGTATTCCTAGTTGTTCACAGGGGTAAATAGTAGGTGATAATGAAAAAATTTAGTAAAAAGAAGAGCAGAACAATTCTGTACATAAAAATAATCAATGTATTCTCACCTCGAACATTTTAGTACATAGGTGAAATAGAACCTACAAAAGCTTCATTACACAGTCAAAGGTTATAAGATATAAAAAACAAAAGTAAAACAGACAGTAGTACTAGAAGAAAAAGGAGCAAAAAGCTGAATTTTTTAAATTGTGAACTAAGAGTCTATACGACGATTGAATCTCCTAATTCAATCATTCTTAGAAAACGACAATTGAGCAAGAATCTAGGGCATAGTAATATTCACACTGAAAAACCAACAAATTGTTTCTCAGTTTGGCATTGTTGAGAATAGATAAAAGGCGGATCGAAAAGTTTACCAAAACACAATGTTTTGCTTTTGAAAATCCAAGAATACCATAAGCATTGTATACTTTTTGCAAAATATGTATAGCGACATTATATTTCAAGTTAAGGGTACTTACAGAATGAAACAAGCAGTACCTTTAGGCCGTCAGAAAGTAAAAACTACCTACCAAATGTTTACATTTTCAATAACACTGTAACGTAGAATACAATAAAGTGACCAAAGAACACTACTTCAAACTTTGCTATCTAAGACAGATTTTTCAAGACTACTTTCATAGGGTAAGGTTCAACCATAAAGGTCTTGGTGAAACGATAGAAACAGAAGTTTCGAAACTATCCAAATTGAACTCTCATTATTATGTATGCACTGAAGATAGCAACGATCTTAATAAGAAACATCAATAAGGAAATATCAATATCGTTACTAAGTAGTACCCATAAAAACCTATATGAAAAGAGAAATTTATGAGAAACATTACTGTGTCATTAATGCATAAAAAAGTTCAAGAATTTATAAAATTTATGACAATATTAAAAGAAAGAAGAAAAAGATTACAGCAGTTCAGTTTCAGTTCTATTACATTGGCATCATGGAAAGGTATTGAAGAGAAGTTTATGCAATACATCAAAGGGGAATAGGCAATCTTTGCAATGTAAGGGCTACACTTGTTTCTAAAGTTTATCAAAAAAAAACAATACAAATACCAATTTTATAAGAAAGCCATAGTATAATAAGAATTTTGAGAAATAGAAACTTGAGAATACATTGAAGAATTTCCATATACTACATGTTTCTTACATCATCAGTACCTTGAACCTCTTCTCGTCCTGCAGATATTTGTCGACCGTGTGAAACGAAGTAAAAAAGGTACAGCAAACTGCTCAGAGAGAAGAAAAATACAATACTTTTGATGAAAGTGAATTTAGTAACTATACCACATTGAAATAAAGAAGAAAAAATATTTTTTTTCTCATTGGAGGAAAAGTAGTACAAAGGAGGGACAATCCTTGAAAACAACAATGAAAGCAGTAAAAAACAAAGAAATGAAAATGTTAGTAGTGTCAGATTGCTCTACTGTTGCAACGACTTGTTCACGTACATGCTCGCGTCTTAGATTTATGACACCAAAAGGGTACCATTCAAACGAATCACTTAAATTCTCGAAAAAAATACAAAAAACAGCAAAAATTTGTGAACTCCAAAAAAAAATCTGAACTAAACGAGGAATGTAACAACTAAGTCTAGTTTCCAATCCAAAAAAAGCATAGACAAAGTGCAGCTGACAGGAAAGAAAACTTGGTCAGTAGCACAACGAGAATAGAAAATGAAACACTACATAACTTTCTTTGTCAAAAAACATAAATAAGAAAACAGACATAAGCAATTTACTCCGCCCACTCCTACTTTGAGACTACTAGAGTGCAACGAATTGAAATACTAGGTATGTCCTGACTAAAAGCAATAAGCATTTTTTCTTTATTTCTGTTTTATTAGGCTTGATTAGAGTATAGTTTCTAGTTAAATATGCATATTTACATAAAAGTCCAAATACTATAGGAAGGTATTAAAAGGTTCAATGAAGGTAAATTCATCCACTACCAGAAACCAAAAGGACTTTTTACTATATAGATTCGGCAAAAATACCAGATAAAGCGAAGTATCATAATGTGAAAAAAATGAATATTTATTTACTGTACCACTCGTTCAATTAAAAACGAAGGTAATAATGCTAATAACAAGAAAAAGGAACCATTGAAGGAAAATGCTCACGGTTTCTGAAAAGCTCACAATTTCGAATTACTGGGAAGCAACAGAGAAATTCCCTAACTAGAAAGGGCTTTGAATTAAAAATAGCATCCTAAAACTTCACCTAAATACCCGTAATAAACAACAGATACAAACATACGCAGAAATAGCCCACAAGGCAAGTCATTTGATCGCTGGCAAAACAAGTAGCACAGTTTGAAAATTCATTACCTTTACGAAACTAAAAGCAAAAGTAAAGGTCTTGATAGAACCGATTCGCTTTCTTTCTCCAATGCAATTAGATGACCAAGACCTTGATAAATGTTCAAATGCGAATGGTCTAGTACAGGGCAATGGGAATTTTTCTTATCAGGCTTACTAAGTTACATTACTTTTTCTTATGAAAAAACACATACCCTAGAAAGATATTAACAGGATGAATAAAAGAACATTCAAACAACATAGACAATCAAAAAGGTTCTACATTGGATGAATTTGGCTTCAATAAAAAAAAAAAGAGAAAAGGTCGGTAATTAAAGATTTAATAATTTGCTGTAAATTTTGTCAATAATAAAGGAAGGTAATAAGGCTAAAATCAACCAAAAAATTTTCCTTGAAGAAAACCGCTTAAAATTTTAAATCCACAAAACACAGCAGGAAAACGGCTAAACAAAAAAGGAAGATCACTAATTAAAGATAAAATGGAAACATTTTCTATAGGGATTCAAGTGTTCACGCAGTAAAACTCCAATGCATAAACAAAACGAAGCACACAACAAAAGTCATATGGCCATTCAAAAAACTCTTATAAAATTTTGCTACATAAATTAATTATACTAGAAGTAAATATAAAACGATTGATAGAATTAAAGGACTTTCTTCTCTGATGCATTCAATAGAAAAGTGAATCGTAAAATATTTGTAGCCTGGAAAAGAAGAGTATGCATTTTTCTTTCTTATTCAGGTTTTACTGAGGTTTTACTATGCGGTCTAGTTATGGTTTACTATTAGGTCTTGGTAGGGAATACCTAAACTCAAAAAGGTCTCAAAAAAATAGCATCTCAAAATTTTCCCTAAATTTCCAGGTTTTCCCGTAATCAACAACAAATACAAAAATACGCAGAAATAGCTCAAGGCTAGTCATTTGATCGTTTGCAAAACAAGAAACACAGTTTTGAGAATTAATTACTTTCACCAGACTAAAAGCAAAAGTAAAGGTCTTGGTAGAACCAATTCACTTTCATTCACTAATGCATTGTGATGACAGAAAAACTAATAAATCTTCAAATGCGAATGTTTTGGTACAGGGCAATGGGAACTTTCTTATCAGGGTTTATTAAGTTTTATTAAGGTTTATTGCTATTTTTATCCAAAGTCACATACTATAGAAAAATAATACCTGGATGAATAAAGGAACATTCATCCATGATAAGAAAGCTCGAGGATCCTTTACACAATATATAGGGCTATAACTAAGAACGAAGAACAACGATGTGCAATAAAAGCTTTAATAATTTGCTTTAAAACTTGGTCAATAAAAGGCGACAATGTCAAAGTAACAGTTACTACAAAAAAAACTGCATTTAAGTGAATCGCTTAAAATTTTTAATCAACACAAAACAACAGAAAAATGCCTAAACGCCAAAGGACAACCACTGATTAAAAGTAAAATGCAACCATTTTCTTTACATTTCCAGTAATCTCGCAATATGACTCAAGTACAAACATAACAAAACGAGCCAATAAAAGAAGTCAAAACGTCATCTTCAAAATGCCCATAAAAAATTTGCGATAAAACTCATTACATTCGAAGCAACTGTAAGAACCTTGATAGAATAAAGCGGATCCTCGAATGCATATATGAAAAGAAAGCTAAATGAATTGCAAAATACGTGTAGCCTGGCCGAAGGGAGTATTCATATTTCCTTCTTATTCAGATTTTACTGAGGGTTTACGGTCTACTTATGTTTTACTATTAGGTTTTATTAGGGTTTATTAAGGAATATTCGGGTTTATTTAGGGTTTATTAGGGTTTATTAGGGTTTATTAGGGTTTATTAGGGTTTATTAGGGTTATTTAGGGTTTATTAGGGTTTATTAGGGTTTATTAGGGTTTATTAGGGTTTATTAGGGTTTATTAGGGTTTATTTAGGGTTTATTAGGGTTTATTAGGGTTTATTAGGGTTTATTTAGGGTTTATTAGGGTTTATTAGGGTTTATTAGGGTTTATTAGGGTTTATTAGGGTTTATTTAGGGTTTATTAGGGTTTATTAGGGTTTATTTAGGGTTTATTAGGGTTTATTAGGGTTTATTTAGGGTTTATTAGGGTTTATTAGGGTTTATTTAGGGTTTATTAGGGTTTATTAGGGTTTATTAGGGTTTATTAGGGTTTATTTAGGGTTTATTAGGGTTTATTAGGGTTTATTTAGGGTTTATTAGGTTTATTAGGGTTTATTTAGGGTTTATTAGGGTTTATTTAGGTTTATTAGGGTTTATTAGGGTT